>JAODAG010183037.1:0-14106 GCA_027574785.1 Orphnurgus asper
CCCCCCCCAAACGACACTTTCTCAAATTCTTCATTAGGGGGAGGGGGGACATACTCTGTTTCCCCCCTCGTGAGCTGAACATATGGCTGCACACAACTCGCTTGGGAATAATGGTACAATTGGTCAAAATGTTTTCATACTTACTGCAATATAGATAGGCTATGATAAATATATGGTACTTAATTCGACTAGGCGAATTATCTTATTGGAAGTCATAATACTGTCGATTTGTATGATGTGTTTACTGAAATAAATATTATCCTTCTGCTACGTGCTATTACCGAAATTTATTTTCTACATAAAAACAAGGATAAACAAAATACGGGCATGCTTAATTAATTGCCATATTCATTGCCAAACTAACAAAGACTAACATGGAGTATAATATTAATATTTTGAATGTTTCGATAACTGCAAAACTAGGAATCTCCCAACTCGGCACTGTAACGAAGAGTTACCGTACGGTATAAGCAGACGACAACGAAAGCTGAGCTTAATTACAACTTGAGGCGTATTAGACAGATATAATTTGTTCCTCGTTAAGAGTCAGGAAGAGTCAGGAAGTTGAGCTTCGATCGGCCACCTCCGTTTAACTGATTCTTAACTTATTTATGTGATTCCTGACCAGCTGCAACTTTTTTCTCTGTGTTTTACTTTTGTTTACTTCTGTGTTTTCTCTTGTAAACCAAACAACCTCATGTGCCACAGCACCATCTCGCCAAACTATTCCATTTCCCAGGCCCAGTCGATCCGACAGTAAAGATCTTTGGGCCAGTGTAGTGCCACGTAATGTGTAGGCCGTGTCTCTGTCGGGGACAGCCCCATCATTAACCAGTGCAGACCGTCCTTAACCGCACAACATACATTATACGCATAATATTAGTCTTTGATCTATCCAGGCTTAAACAATGTCTTCCAGTCCTCATTTAATTCATGCTGTTAACATGGTTGACGTGTATCGTCGCTTATTTTTTTGCCAGTAACGTCCAATCTAGGGGGCCAAACAGATGCGGATAAATCATCTCTCACTATCTTCGATAAGAGTGACTACCAATAAATATTTAACATACTTGGCTCGACGTTTTATGTTCTTCGAAACGTCTCAGACGTCAATAGCCCGGGAAATTATGTCTATTTCATATTAATTAACTGTTTCTTACGATTAAAGGGGAAACGCGCGCTGTATACTATAGACCCTCCACTGATCAAATCATTTGGGGCGTCCTCGTAGAATTGTGCCCGTAAATTCGGATCATACGGCGTAGCTAGTGATTTGGCCCAATGTCATTTATGCTGGGCCAAATAGGTTTGTGAGAGTCACATAGGTGTAACTGTTGAACCGATCTGAAAAGTCTGATATATGATGTAGCGTTTGGGGCCATGTCAACCTCATTCTTTCAACTATACCTTATTGACCATCTTAGGTTACAACTTAGAAGTCATGATCCAACGTTTACAACATCGAACCTCAAGGTTTGGACTATGGGGTATTATTTGATGTATACATCCTGAAAAAGGGTATCTCACGGTATAATATATGTAAGCACAGACAGGATGATAATAATACAGATAAAGCTAAATACTTTTGTTTAGTTTACCTTGGGGCGGATTAGGGGAGGGGTAAGCAACGTTCAGCAAACGAAAATGAAATTACAGAGTTTCTGCACGTTTCTTAAAAACAATATAATATGATTAAAGATTGCTCGAATCATCGTCTTCAAGAGATCATTGCTCTTTTAGGCAGACGCGACATGCCAGGTGAATGACACTTTACCAGATTAATTACATCACTCAGTACGGTACTCAATGTAGTTCCAATATCATTTGTTCAAGTTTGGCCATCATCTCAACACCGCCGAAATTAACAAATTAACTGGGTAACGACAGAAGGCAGGTGCTTTCACTATTATTTAGCTTCATTTATCTGATGCCGAGGTCTCGGGGAATAATATCGAGTATCGGTAGCCTACTTCAGGTTCAGAAAAGCAGTTCAGGTAATACCGTACTATGTTACTTTGCATTAAAAGTTACTCCACGGGGAACCATGACGAATTTCGACGTCTCTACAGTAGTATTTTTTGTTTGTTTGTATATCCTCCACCTCCTCTCTTCCCCAAATAACGGGAAGAAACCGTTATGGTTTGACACCGCTGTGTGTGTGTGTGTGTATGTGTGTGCATGTGTGTGTGTGTGTGGACATGCGCTAGGACATCATGACATCCGATCGGCATATGGACCTACATTTGCAAATTGAACGCGCAGTCTTGATCATCCGGTAGATGTGCTTGTGTGTTAGGTCTATATTATGATAGCCTATACGTATATACACATAGCAAGCTAGGTGACTATACTAGACCCGCTGAACGTAGTCCTGGTTACCAAACCGTTGCGAGGTGCGGGTATCATGTTGTCCGCCTTATGTACGGGCCGGTAGAGTCCATGCGCTATTACTGTACTGTTAGAACAATCAACCGATATTTATTCGTTATTTTTTTAATTATACAAGTGAAGTACGAAACAATTTGTGACCAGAAGGCATTCATGCCTCAATAAATTGATTCCTTTTTTTCTTCTTAAATAGAAACATCAAAGAATAAAAAAAAATGTATTTTATTTTATCTAAATACTTGCAAATATATAACGAATTAGTAAACAGTTTAACGGCGTAAGTACAACACTGTTTTAAAACCCTGAAAACTGCCGATAACCTTCAGGTTGAACTAGATGTCGCGTCGTAAATTCAACTGTGATTCAAGGTTAGAACTTCATCGATTTCCCGCACCAGTAGGTTAATTACTACCTTGAATTTCCGAGCGATTCTCTACGGACGCTGAACCAATAACGGAAACTCTTAGCGACCATGTACAAATCTCTCTATATATAAGTTTTCCATGAAGTGCACGCAAATCCAGATATTATTATGAAATGAAAAGCGACAAGATTTTGGAGGACTTCGATTTTTGTTGACGGGTGACTGTAGGTTGTGGTCGGAGTGGTGGTGGGGGTTCTAGTTTTTTAAGGGACTGGTACAGTCTTCAAGAAATAATCAGCTGGGCACGAAAGACTTTTGCATCGTCACGCCAAATCGATCCGCTTCCCGGCCTCAAAGCTTATATCGATCGGACCTGTAGACATGGCGATCATTTGGCTATGTAATGCCACGTAATGTGCAGCGCATGACTCTCTAGAGGGGGGGGGGGGAGCGGTGGAACATTCACACAAGGACCACAGCAAGTCACCCCCGACACCAACAGAAACTGCACATTCAAACGGGTAGTCATCTTCGGTTAATTAAACAAGTAACAAAAGTGGTACGTATTTTTGTCATATTTCTAAACTGTAAGTAGGCCTATCTTGCGACGCTGCGAAGACGTCTACTCAAAACGAAATAGCGTTTACTGATGAACGTTGAAAGAATTAGCGGCATTTTCTTTTAATTAAAAGCAGTTTCTGCTGAATGAAAAGATATTTTAATTTTAATTTGTATTCATTCCAAGATAAAGAGAAAGATAAAGATAAAGACGGAGATTAAGAATACACGTATAATAACATTACATAGTTCATATCGAGCGACTACATGAGGCATAATTGACCACTGATTGTGCAATACACGATTTTCCATATCAAACTGTCATTTTGCAGACCGAGCGGTATGTTCGAATAAGGCTACAACAGGTGACGTAGAAAAGAAAGATGCGCCTACTATACCAATGGTGAGGAAGTGATGTAATCGCAGACTCGATTTAAGGAATTTCACAGGTAAATGATTTAAGGAATTTCACAGGTAAATGGGAGGGGAAGTGGAAACAACCGGTAGCTGACTCGTGGAAAATAGTAGCGATGGTTCTGAGCAGCACCGGAGTCTCTTTATTCTTCTATAGGATTTTTCTTTTTTTTCTTTTAAAGATAGGTGTCTAAAATCGCACGTAGTCATTTAACATAAGAAAAGAGACGTGTTGAATTTTGTCATTAGCTTCATTTAACAGTATGCCGTGGTACGTAACGTGTCATGCACGGCGAATGCCATAGCAAGCCATGAAGTGTTGCCAGAGTGACAGCATACAAACGATTGGGGACGACAAAAAAATACAGCATTACTTGTGTTTTATTCCCAAGTGATTCATCTACGTACGATAGTAGCATCTCGTCGGCGCCGCCAACGCTCAGAGCATTTTTTTTTAACTCCTGGCTTTTTAGGAATATATATATAACAATATAGTTTATGGTCAACTTATATAACACCCGAGCCAAATTTGAAATTGAAATATTATGTAACTGCCAGTGGCGTGGACTGTTTGTGCTGCAAGAAAGTGAGTGAATGTCTCCGATAAGTGTCAATAAGGACAAAATATCCCCCGGAGGATCCACTCCACCCTTTACCCCGTTGAAGCAGGTGAGAATGTCAAAGTGGATTGCGTTGCCATGGCTAAAGGCATAATAATTTTGGACTTATTTCGCGAGAAGGAGGCGGCTTTTATTCATGGATTTAATCTTATGTTTTGGAGAAAAAATTGTTATCGTGCTTAGCAACAAGTTAAAGAATTGACGAGAAAGGTCCTTAAAATGCCTCCCACAGAGAATCATGTACCCGAGCAGATATCTTTATTTTTCCGTAAGTTACGTTATATTCAAGAGATATATCTCCTCACTGTTAACCCTTGTCTTAACAATTATATGTGTACAATTATTAGTTCTTCGATTATTCTTTTGCAAAGAGCAATGGAGAGTTCAGGTCCTTCTTCAGATAGGCATACTCTGGGATGTTTTAGTTGTAATCTTGTCTTCTATTTAAAAAAAAACTCTCCGAGGATTGAATTAATTATTACTTGCTTACTTTTAGATTTCAATAAACGACTTAATACCAACATAATAATATAGGTCAGAAGAAAGAGGTATACTTGGCGAAGTACATCATTGTTATAATATTCTTGAATCAACGAAGCCAGGCAAACACGAATTAATAGACATTCGTTGGTACTAAAGTGCAATATCAAGCTCAGTATCAACTGTCAAGCTCAGTATCAAGCTCAGTATCAACTGTCAAGCTCAGTATCAAGCTCAGTATCAAGCTCAGTATCATGCTCAGTATCAAGCTCAGTATCAAGCTCAGTATCAAGCTCAGTATCAAGCTCAGTATCATGCTCAGTATCAAGTTCAGTATCAAGCTCAATATCAAACTCAGTATCAAGCATGTACACCGAGAAGTCACGAAAAACACAGTCGTGTGATGTACTAAGTCAAGGAATAATAATGTCACACACTAGTAGTTGGACCAGGGAAGTGTTAATTAATAACACCTGCCTACTTGGAGAGCATTATCATGGGAGCTATGATTTTACTAGGTCTAGGCAAATCACGTCCGGTAATCATCTGAATGTGGCCAATCATCTCAAAACCACCTCAATAATTCCTCATAAATACTTACTATATTACATGTAGGTCCCAGGATGGAGTGAATGCTTTCGGTCTAAGCGTAGTAGACACAGTAACGAATTAATATCCCAAGCCACTCCATCAAGCTGATCCCGACATCGCCGACCCCGTAGATTAAATCATAATTGAGAAATGAAATCAAGTATATAAGTGATTTGATTCATGAAAGAATCCCAATTGGTGCCTGGACACATATCTGCACGGCAACCGTCTAGAGGGGGAGGACTGTCACAACCCACATACACCCATAAGCCCCTCCCTCTTCCAACGTCTTGGTCACCCCTCGCCATCTTGCTATTCCAATATAGTCGTCGATTTACGATGTTAGTTAACAACCCTTTAAACGACCAGCCACCCACAGTGCGCGAACGCTATCGTAGACCTATTCATGAATATGCATCAATCCAGGGTATCGTAGCCTCATCCCGCTGTTATTTTCAAACCAGACGGCCCGTAGGTGTCACCGCCGCCATGACATTATCTGCATATCGGAGAGCTCGAACGTCAGGGCGAGTAGCATAATGTCGAGTTCCGCGTGATCAAGTCAAGACGGGTGTAGGACTGTTCCCGCCAGAGAGCTTAGGACAAACCGTCGATACATACATCCTACTACTTGGAGTTTTAAGTGTTACATTAAATTGGTAAACAAATTACGTTTAAGAAGGCTTCCACTAGTTCTTTTGGAACATTTATTTGTTGGTCATCTATTTCCAAACCCTTTCTCTAGCTAGAAAAAAAAATCATCTGTTTCCTCTCGATCACCGTTTGAGGAGGAGTTGAAGGAGATAAATCTCCTTTAAAGAAATATATTTAGTGAGCTGTAAGCACTCTTGTTTAATTAGGTCACCAGTTGTGCCCGGTAAATGGCGCTTATTTGCGACCCACAGCGCTAGCAGCTATTTGAGGCATGAACACCCACGTACCGCGGTACTCTTTGCGCCTTTGATTATGTCATATTGCCGATAGCAGGTTCAATTGAACATAAACACAAGGTATATTTTTTACAATCCTCTCTGGCATTACGTCTACTGGTTTAGTTACATAAAAGAGCCATAAACATGGGAATGTTCAATACGGCGGTGGAATACAGTAGATAGAAAGATAAATAACTCCTCCAAAAAGCTACACAAAATTCTCTTTTCGAGGTATTAGTATTTAAATATTAAACCAGGTGGCTATTGTGTAATAGATGACGTCATATCCCGTACTCGTTGGCTCAATGACAAGGTGTGTATATTTCAGGCAAATATTTTTAATTACATGCTTCGGGACCAAACTCTGATATTTCAATAAAGAAAATTGGAAATATCAATTACCACAAGTTGAAATAGAACATAAACAAATACGTTGAAATTCTGCCTATTACGGTAGTAGTTCTGTGACGTCATTTAGACTTGTTTCAAGTCTCCTGTCGTGTTAACATGAAAACACTTTTTATTTCATAACCGGGATCAGATATGTATCTGTTTTTTGTAGGAATTATTCATCTACACCTGACGTACCTCTTTGAAAACTTCAGGGCTTACTTCTCCTTTAAACTGAAAATATGAAACAATACCTTCTAATTTGCCTTTGTATTGAGGAACAACCTCTCGCTGCCAAGTAATGAATTACTCTATTTACCTGATCTTGACTGTGTGTTCCAACTTTTCACTACCTCAAAGTATACGTACACTACTAACTCTCCTCGATTACCGATTCTCCTCAGAAAACAAGTTTACCCTAGATCTTCTCCGAGAAAATACAAAACTGGTTTTTCCACAAGCAAAGGATTATTCAAGCATCAATATACCACTTTAAAATGTACCCTCCATACTTTTTTTCCGAGAATAGAAATTGGACCCTGTGGGATGGATTGTATTACATATCCATGTATTTATAAAAAGAAGCAGGCTTGGTATGTTGATATATTCAATATCTTCCTTCACTGGTCATATCAAGGCCAACGTAATACGTTATAGGCCTACAATTTTCTCAGTAAAAAAACTTGTTTTTCCTAGAAATGACAAACTTTATCTTAACACCGCTATAGATTGATACAACGCTTGTAAAATTTAAAACTCGACATTAAAAAGCTCACAATATCTCAGACCAAAACCTAATTTGCTAATTTGATTTTATTGTCAACGTCAAACAACGTGACGTCACGTTGACGCCTTGTAAGTTATTTTCCGTGAATATGTTACGGTACCGTAAGTCAGGTAGCCTAACTCGATTTGAGCATGAATGAACGCAATATGAATCTGGAAGAAACCGTTATAGGTGCGTGGGGCCTAGGATCGTAATTTTTGTGTTCGAAAGCTCTTCAGATTACCAAACAAGAACATAATATGCAAAGTGCAGCTCTAATCCCAATTTTCCCTTTTTCTTGGAGTTGGGGGTTGGAACTGGGGGAATATATTACCGGTATCATCTTCTGCCTGGAGATGGTTGGTCTATCGAGTATGGGGTAACCCGATTTAAAGAAAAAAATAAGAATTTTGAAAGGCCTACTTGCCAAATGGTGCCATCTATTGTCCTTTAAAGGGTGTGTCTTACAAAAGAGGGTCAAGTTACAATATATTTGAGTGAAAAACTGGAGCGCGTATCTATCATATAAAAATAAATATGACAAAAGAAGGAAAATTATTTTCGGAGATTATCGTTAAATGCTAGTGACATTATTAATTGTTAAAAGCAGGCGCGGATCTAGGGGCGTGGAGAGACAACCGACCCATGTTTTGGCAGATTACTCTAATTTGATATCATATTTCATAGTTCAAGTGTCATTGTTGGTTGGCGCTTCCCCAATTTCTGTTACAAGTTGGAGGTCGATTCTTGACTGGCGCCACCCACTCACAATATCTTTCTCTTATGTTGTTGCTAAAGAGTGGAATGATTTGTCTACTGAATTAAATAATGCTAAATAAATAAAGTCTTTGAGCACTTTTAAGCGTCTTGCCAACAATAGCTAATATTTTTGGAAGTTTAAACCCTCGTAAAATATTGTTTTAATTGTTTTTATTGTAACGTAGCGAACTGTCTGATAAGTAGGGCAGTCCTCCGTCCATATCCCTAATCATTGTGTACATGATGCTGGTTACTTCAGAAATAAAATCCCAACTTTGGCGACTAACAGCCGGAATCTCTGCAGTACACAACATCATTACAAGTAGTGAAGTGCTTTCGTGCCTCCCTCTCTTCTTGAACGTAAGCGCTGGTTGCTTTTATACTGAATCAGTTACTCCAAGAATACACGCGTCGATAATATAACAATCTTCAAAGGCAGAGCGCCAGCTGAGCTATGCGGTTACGTGACTTCCGGAGATTCGAGTCGTGGGACAAGCTAGCACGGCGACAGCTAGGCGGTCACATGACTTCCGGAGACGGGGAAGTCGAACAAAAGCTTGACGGTCTTCCGGAGATTCGAACAAAGGCTAGGGGTAAAGATCGCTTCTTCAAAGGAAAACATCTCCGAAAACACTCACGACTTCTACTTAAAGAAACATTAACATAATTAAATTATGGCTAATGCGCGTTTACATGTGCAACACCTAAAACCATCACTATAAGTTAAGCACGCCTTTAAAAATCGCTAGGCGCGCTCCGTTACACACCTCCAACCTAGGTTTCTTATGCGTCCTCGCATAAACCCTCTTTTAAAATACTTTCCAAAATTTTCTCGGTCGTTTTCTTAAAACGCTTACATCTTAATTTAAGACTGTTACCTATAACACGAAGAAACATATTTACACGAAAACTTATCTACATGAAACGTTCAGTTTAAACATTCTAGGCAGCTTTCTGTCGAGCTTTGTGTTGTGTTCTTCTGTTGGTTACAGGAAGTGGACCCATTATATTATCCATGTCGCATCTTTAAAGGGGTTCACCAGCAACATACTGCTTCAGCTTCGCCTTCTTCATCGGTCCTTTGCGCGTCGCATCACAACACCTGCACCATTTTCCACAGCTCGGCGGTACCCGTTCCAGTACGTAGAAATGGTTCCTTTTTCCTGCTGAGGGTTTTCTCGCCATGAAGTGCCCAGACAGTCGATGGCTGTGAGCTTGCTTCATGATCACCTCTTGCAGACAAGTTGCCATCTCCAACCGTCTCGCTATCTGTCCCTCGGGATTTTGAAAGTTCGTAAACCACCTTAGCGCTCCGTGGTCCGTTCTCAACAGAAATCTCCTCCGGTATAGATAGTGGTGGGAATGCTTTACCGAAGCAATTACCGCCAGCAGCTCTTTCCGTGCATTTGAACTTCATATTCCTCTAAGCCAGCTTCTCGCAGCTTACCCAGTACATCGGTCAGCCTGTGTATTGCTTTATCGAGAGTGTCCCCATAGACTATGACATCATCCAATTAAAGAAGGCACGTCTGCCACTGTATGCCTTGCAGCATTCTTTCTATGAGCCTCTCAAAAGTGGCAGGGGTGTCGCATAACCCGAAGGGTAGTACCTTGAATTTATAGGAGCCACTATAGGTCACAGATGCTGTCTTAGGTCGGTCGCCTTCTTCCATCTCCACTTGCCAGTAACCACTAGCCAAATCCATATTTCTTCTTCACCAACACTACCGGGGATGACCAAGAATTTGATGAAGGTTCGATTATGTCTTGACGTAGGATCCTGTCAATCTCCTTCTGTGCTTCTAGCCGACTGTCTTACCGGTTTCGCAATGTCTGTATCGATTCGATGCTTCGCCAAGTTGGTTCCTCCGAGGTCCTCAGAAGACGTCGCAAACACGTCAGCGAACTTAGCCAATAGCTCCGTGACCCTAACTCGCTGTTCGGCACTTAGGTTACAGCAACTTCTCTCAGGCTAGATCCTGCCCATGTTCCGCCCGTTCCATTCGTCTTGTTCCTCCGGACGACTTGGTTCGAACTCGAATTTTCCCACACAGACCGACAACCACGTAAACTATCTTCGCTAGCATCCACTACAACCCTTGGCCAACATTAAAACATGACGTCTTGCTGTACCCTGTCACAGCTGATCCTCTGTACCGTTCCTCGTCTACAAGCCTTCCTGGCACAATCTCACTGTCAGGCGCCACCACTATTGTCTCTCTAAGCGCAATCCTACAACATCCTGGCTTCGCCTCATTGTCCTTTTGCCGCTCCAGACCAATAGTCAGCTGACCCTTCCCAGCGTCTACGGTACAGTTGTACTTCTGTAGGAACATATAACCCAACAGACCATCAGTGTCGATATTAGCCACTCATATTTCATGTTCCACCTCCAATCCGTTGATTTCTACTTGAAACTAGCCACTGCCATGGAAAACAAGGGACTTACCATCTGCCACGTTCATTTCAAGAGATGCATCTTTTAGATTTGGCCTTCCTTTCTTGGTCATCATCTGGTAAACTTCTGGACTTATTATGGTGTATTAGCTGCAGTGTCTACAAGGAAATTCACTTGGACACCCTCTAGCCTTTTTCGTCACATAGTGTCCATTCTGTTCTACCGACAATGCTCTGCTTCTCAAAGTACCGTAATCTTCGTGGGCGTGTCATTGCTCCTGGCCAGTCTCTGCGTTGCTACCACTGCGCTGTCCACGAGTGTATCCCTTCCTCAGACGCTCTAGAAAGACTCTCTTCCGGTGGTTCCTCGTCCCGACCCATCCTGTCACTGCTGAGGCTGTTATCGAAAGGGTTGACAAACAGTAAGCACGGGAATAATCCCACCGCTGCCACAATGTAACGTCGCGTCTGATAAGTAGGGCAGTCCGTCTTTACAAATCGCTAGGCGCGCTCCGTTACATATTTTGCTGGCTTGACACATTACATAGACTGCTACTGATGATCAGTTAAATGTGTCAGATGCAACGTCGACACTGTATGTTGCATAGTGGGCGATCGGTTATTGGACTTTAAATGATTAATATTCTACTCCTCTATCTCACAAGATACGCAATATCCTATGAGATTGTCGATGGAACTATACATCATGGTCTCCTCGTGGAACCACAACCTGGTTCACCTGTAAAAAAAATATGTTTGTATACCAAGTAATACCGCCGACCATCAGGGCTATAAGGCTATGTCATAAGGGGAGTCCAAACATCACTCTTGCAGGGATAAATTTGTTATTTGAGCACGGTAAACGTTGGTCGATCACACACAACTTTTGAATGAGTTGAATGATCGTACATAAGCCGAATGGTTTCCAAAGACAGTTAGGCGTGTACAAGAGTGAATGTACCCGCCATGATTGGACTACTGTATATATACTGCAGCCGCCATTGTACGGGCAAATACCCAGAGCAGACTATCACACAAAATCAATATCTTTAGCCAAAAAATTCAGATCATATTTTTGCATGATCCATTCGAAAGATCATGTCCTCTGGGATATCACTCTTTCCCAATTTATTTGTGATATTTTGTTATTCTCCACATTATCCAGATGGAATCCGTCGTCAAGTTTTACACGTAGAAATAATGACGCCGACGCCGTAAGGTTGCTCTTAAAAATTTCACGCCCGCGAGTTTGCAAATGTTCAGTCGCTGTCTATAGCTACGCATGCGGACATGTATTGCCGGTGGTCATGGATCATATTAAACATTCTATACAGACGCTATACGGAGTTCTGATCAGCCACATCATATTTCCTAACGGTGTTATTCTATCCTTATTCGATTCTCCAAGTGAATGCCTATGGCGTTGTAAAATACGGGTCAGACTAAAGCAGGGACCAGGACGAATTAAAGAGAGAGAGAGAGAGGGGGGGGGGGTAGAAGCGGGTGGAACTGGTCACAGAAATCCGACGACAGAAATCCGTAAATCCTGTATTTCACCGGGTTCTCTGCTTATACATGTACATATACGGCTATATTTGTGGTGGTCCTGTATGCATGAAGTTCATATTACGTACATACTACGATAGTGGATAGGCTAATCTCTCTCTTTCACTATATATATATATATATATATATATATATACATACTAATTATGTGGTGGTCTTACATGAAATAGGCCTACATATGAAAATACTTACTGGATAGACTAGTATATACCTGCATTTGTACATATACTGCAATTGAGGTGGTATTACATGAAGTACGGTACATAATTATGCATATGAAAGGTGATATGCTAGTACTCGACATATAATAAACTTTTTGTCGAGGCTGCAGTTATAATTGCAAATTAGGGCAAAATATACGAAAAAACCACAAACATGTTTTAGTTTTATTACATGTGATGTCACTATGTACCAATTTCCAGGCTACTAGATATGAACGGATTGTTAAAAGTTCTAGTTCAACTGTTTTAATCAGGATATACATCTACGTACGATACACACACACCTCCAGAAAATAGACGGGATGTACATCTACGTACGACGCACACCTCTAGGAATTAGACACCTGATCATGTCAAGCCATTCGAAAAGATAAAATCGCTTCATTTCTGTCTTTTATTTTACGTAGGCCTAACCTGTACAGTTGTATATTAGGATCTGGAGCGTGAAAAATTAAAGCGATTTTGTATCACGTAATAAAATTTGTGCACGTCATCATTTGTGGTACGGGTGTATGTCCTTTCTGGTTCAGTCATGTGGCCAAGTTGTCAACAAAATCACTATAAACTATAGTGATTCAGTTGAAAGCGGATTGATGGTGCATCCAGATTGAGGTGGGTTAATCTTTCTGATTTGGATCGTGTATTTGGAAGATAATTTGCTGCTGTTTTTTTCTTCAGAAAACCCTCCCAAGAAATAGCTTGGGATCCAAACCAACCAACGGAAGCGTGTACCACGGCTTCAAAAGCCAACTGACCCACTTCTCAGTCCCAATCATAATTATTTCGATCGGACTGCTAAGGTCAAAAGTTAATTGGGCGTGTGTAGTGCCACGTAACTACACATGATCTTAGCCACAAGGTTCGAGAATTTGCTGTTAATTCGCCCGTCGCACCGTAACAATAACCGATACGATAACCAATAACGATAATCGATAACAATAACCGATAGGCCTACGATTATCGATAACCGATTACCGATTGTTAATCGATAACATTATCGTTCGAATTGTTTGCAAGCCTGGAGCAACAAAAAGAAGCCAGGTCATAACAATTAGGCTATAACATATATCTATTTAGCCAGTATGGAAAATATGGGCCCTGGTATCATACAATCGGCAGGCGTCAACGCAGTCGGACTTGCTGTTCGCTTTTAGGAATTTTATAAATATTTTCGTTGCTAAATATTTATTTTCAGAAGGAAATTGGGGGGGGGCGGGGGAAACCCCTGACCCGCTTCCGTTGAGATTACTTGGTGTGCGTAGAATACCGCTAAATATGAGGTACGTAATACAGGGGATTAACACATTAAAGAGGCCTAGCCCCAAATATCGTCTGGCGCCACTCCGTCAAAGAAGTGAGGAGGAAATATTTAAAATTTTCAAATGTCTTATGATGAATATAATAAAAGGGTCGGTCATAGTTGTAAAAAACAATGTAATAAAACAATGGAACTAATTAGCCTTTCACTGAAAGTAAACTTGAATCGTGTCACTCTACTCAAGCACAACCCTCACGTTTAACTCAGCAAGGTGCGGCCAGGCTGGCCTGATTTATAGTGGTATGAAATCATTTACCGCGCAACTGCGTTTAAATTAATTAAATACATATATAAATAAATAAAACACACTCTTCGTCTTTCCCCCTGATAAAGTTACTACCC
>JAODAG010183148.1:0-14100 GCA_027574785.1 Orphnurgus asper
ACGGACCCTACGAGACGTACCAAGGGAGTCCTTCCAGCAAAGGGGTGAGAAAAGTGACAGACGGTACTGCAAAATTGTATCAGCGCGTTGTAGTTTGGATACTTAACTTAACTACAGTTGATCCCCTCTTGTAAGAATTAAAGGTATACTTCATGTAAGACAACCTCAAATATAGGATACATACATGAGTGTATAAGCTAGGGGATAGGCTAGTATCTACATATAGATGTACATATACTCTGTTGGAGGTAGTCTTACATAGAAGTAAAGTAAGGCTTGTTTGAGTGCTGACCTTGGCTTGGTATAAGTTTATTCTTGTATGCTGCTTTTATAACGTGATACCGTTGGCATATATTGCTTGGGGAAATGGAGCTCTTGTTCAGGAAGTGTTAAAAAGCTTTTGCATCCCTAATGTGCTTCACTTGTGTCGGGGCCTTCCTAATAAAGCATGGAGAAAATGAAATAGATATCTGAAGGCAATTCTGCCATTACCCGGCTGGTTTCTTCATCTGGTTTCTTTAAACAACTTGCAACAGTGAAAGCAAAGAGCAAATGAAAATGAATTTCTCCAAGCGTTCTGCTCTTTTCATTTTATGAACAAGATACTCCAATTCGATATGTGGAATGTGACCCCGACCGACCTCTGCGACTGGAAGGAGCTGAAGGCGACGATCGCGAAGCACGGCCTGCGGAACAGCCTCCTGCTGGCCCCGATGCCCACGGCCTCCACGGCCCAGATCCTTGGGAACAACGAATCGATCGAGCCTTACACCAGCAACATCTACTCGAGGAGAGTGCTGTCCGGAGAATTCCAGGTAACGTATTCTCGAGAGGAAGAGTGTATAAGGATTCTAACAGTCATAGAAACAGTGTTAAATAAAATAGATAGTAACCTAACGAAAAGTACACCTAAACAACCATTTGAATGTTAGTTAGCCTAAGAAGGGGAGCTGTTTTGACAACCTTGCTCCTCGCACTGATTATACAGATAAATGATGACAGGTGGTAGTGATTCAAAGCTCTATCTCTCTCTCTCTCCTTTTTCTTTTTTTTTCTTCCACCTGCAGGTCGTCAACCATCATCTCCTGAAGGATCTGACCGAGAGTGGCCTCTGGTCTGACGACATGAAGAACCTGCTCATAGCCAGCAACGGATCCATACAGGTAGGTTCATTTTGTCTCCAACGAATCCTCTACTTACTTTCTTTGAAACTTCCAAAGATGTATTGATACCTCGTCGGGGTAAATTATTTGAAACGTTTGAAATGTTATGTCAAATCAAACCGATGGTTCTCAATTTGTGTTTTGCATGAGCAGGTGTGAACATAAGCAGGGAGCAGAGAGCCGTAAGCAGGGAGAGTGAACTTGCCATCAACCTGAATAGGTCTAAATTGGGTCATATGTGGGGTATTGTTATCATTTTGTTTAATGCTAAACTGGGTGTGTGAGGGGGGGTATTTTGTACCAACAAAAAGAACAGAAATGACTGTAGTACTGTATCGTGTGCCTATAGTTATAAAAACAGCCATTCCCCCCCCATAATCAGGGTACCAAAAACCAAAGAAATCTGCTAACATATTAAAAGGGAAATGTTGATCTGGAAATATGGTTTTGATTTTTGGTAGAACATCGATGGCATTCCGGACGACATCAAAGCCCTTTACAAGACCGTCTGGGAGATATCCCAGAAGACGATCATCAAAATGTCTGCCGACCGTGGAGCTTACATCGACCAGAGCCAGTCCTTGAACATCCACATCGCCGAACCGAATTATGGAAAATTGACCTCCATGCACTTCTATGCCTGGAAAGCGGTGAGTTTTTTTCCCACCCCCCCCCCCCCCCAAAAAAATGATTACCATCATAAAGACCGCATTATTCCCTCGTCGACTTGTGGGGGTTGGGCATTTTTCGTGTCGTAGATCAAAACATTCATTAACTGCAAGAAACATGCATGGTTTTACTACGACGGATGGAGTTTTGCAATCCTCTAAATGGCTACCAATGATTTCCCCCCCCCCCCTCTCCTTGGCAGGGTCTCAAGACTGGCATGTACTACCTCAGAACCAGACCGGCGGCCGACCCGATCAAATTCACCCTCGACAAGCAGAAAATGAGAGAAACCGCGGCGGCTAAAGACACTGCGGCGGATAAATTCAGCAACGAGGCTGCGATGTTGTGCTCGTTAGAGAACAAGGAAGCTTGTATGAGCTGCAGCGGATAAAGCGGAAAAGTTCCAGAAAGAAGGGGGGAAAAAACAACCATATACGTGTGACTGCTTCCTGTCGCCGTG
The DNA here is from genome assembly GCA_027574785.1 of Orphnurgus asper. Lineage (NCBI taxonomy): Eukaryota > Metazoa > Echinodermata > Holothuroidea > Elasipodida > Deimatidae > Orphnurgus > Orphnurgus asper. Next base: position 2,293 of record JAODAG010183148.1, read on the forward strand.
GAATACATGCCAACGCGAGCATCGTACAACCTCGGCGAAAGGAATGACATAGCATGGAAAACTAGTGGGATAACTGTTGCTTTTGTGACGGGAAAGATTCAACCCGAGGTGATGAGGAAGATACGCAGGGAAGATAAAAGGATTTACTGGCCGGGGGCCGGTAAGTCGCCACGACAACGAGGGGATTTCCGAGGAGTTGTTGGGATCGAGCAAGGAGATGGCGGACATCATCTGATTCATTCGCCAAAGGCTCGGGTGGACATGTTTTTCGCAGGAAGTGGTAGAGGTTTATTATGTACACTGACTATTAGTAGGTTGTACGTACGAGACGAGGTGCGGATACGACTTGACAATCATAAAATGAAAACCAAATAAACCCCAAATCAAGCCAATGAAAATAGAAAAAGGGGTTTATTAGTAGGCTTGGATGGAGTAAACAAGATTATTTTAGATAATGTGTGTTTATCAGTAGGCTTGGAGTAAACAGAAGATTATTTTAGATAATGTGTGTTTATCAGTTAGCTTGGAGTAAACAGCAGATCAGTTAAGATAATGTGTGTTTATCAGTCGGCTTGGAGTAAACAAGATTATTTTAGATAATGTGTGTTTATCAGTAGGCTTGGAGTAAACAGAAGATTATTTTAGATAATGTGTGTTTATCAGTAGGCTTGGAGTAAACAGAAGATCATTATAGATTTGTTTATCAGTAGGCTTGGAGTAAACAGAAGATCATTATAGATTTGTTTATCAGTAGGCTTGGTGTAAGCATAAGATCGTTATAGATAATGCATGTTTAACTGTAGGCTTGGAGTACAATATTTTGATCAGTAGGCTTTGAATAAACAGAAGATTATTATAGATAATGCATGTTTATCAGTAAACAGAGGATCGTTGTAGATAATGTGTGTTTATCAGTGTAAATTTCCAAACTGTTCTCTTTACTAGTTCAAATTCGACGAGGGTGTCGTCCTAATTAGTACTTGTAGTGTACGTGAAGGGAGTAGGTTGGTTTGTAGGGAATAATTAGCTGTTCTGCATACCAAGCATATCCAAATATTCTGCATATCCAAATATTCTGCATATCCAAATATTCTGCATATCCAAACTGCAACTCCAACTGCAAATCCCCTATAATGGGGAATGTATTAATACTCTCTGAACAGCATAAAACATTTATAAATTGCCATTTTTGTATTGTAGTGTGTAACACGTTAATAAATTCTGTTCTAATTCGTTCTAATTTTGTGGTTCTCTATGGTTTCATTTTTTGACTCTAGAAAGCTACTTTTGTTATTGAATTCAAGACTGTTTAATACATGCACAAAGTGACCTTCATTTGATTGTCTTATTGTCTTTTTTGCTCTAATTTTTCGTTTGGACTTGGAATGTTTGTGAATTGCATTGTAAAACCATTTAACATTGAGAATTTCTGTACAAAATATTGGAAAAGGATTATAAATAAATACAAATTAAACGTTTGTTAATTATTCACGAAGTCGATCAATGCACTTATTTTGAGCAGAACGAAGTTAGTTAGTCTGGTCTGCATTGAGAAAGTTATGAAAGGTTTACAATGAAGCAGTTATACCATCATACATATACAGACCTTTAAAAGTGTGACCTGGTATGTTATGTTTGTAAGTTCCCTGATATATCTAGATAATAAGCAGCAGAAACGTCGGATAGGGGTCATGCATCATTGTGTCCTCTATACTTTTTTATGGCCACCACTCCCCAATAATTCCAGTTGTCAAAACATTTCTGCCCCTTCTTATGGCCTTTTATGTTTATATTCAATTTTCATGTATTAGCTCATGTAGCAAAACACACTTTCCTGGGCTGTTCAAGATGGCAGCATAGCCCCCAGGGAGGGGTACAGGTTGCCACAACTTCCATCGAAGCCCAGCATTGTGTTGTATTGACTAATTTGGTGCGAATGCTGATAGGGCAACATTTGTGGCATATTGATTGCGCTCTAAATAGTCATGAGGGGGGCAAGGGTCGTATGATTTTTAACTTTGAAGAGAACTTGAAGTTTAAGAGACTGTTCCCTATGATCATCACTGTTGGGTTTTGTGTGGTTGTGATGCATATTAATTTATGCATATACAATTTAGAAGCAACCTTATGTAATTGTATCGACTCGATGTGTGATATGGACAGGGTTATCAACCATTTTGCAGTTTTATAATGCAATTGGGAACTCTTCCTTTGATAGATGGTAAGCTTTCATTATTTCAATCTCTGCTAAACAAAACCATGAAATGAAGCCCCAAGCTAAATTTGCTGGTTGCTGTAAAATATATCATGCCTGCTCCCTCTTACTTTTCACCATATCAGTCTTGAAAATAACAAAAAATAGGCAGCAAGGCTTCAGATATGCTGGCAGGCTGTGGATCTTGGTTGCTAACTGGTTTGCCCACAAGGTGCAGTCGAATTCCTGAAATCGGCTGAGGTTGTAAGCATGAAAATTCAACCCTGATCCTGACTGAAAACAATTGCCGGGGCTTGCAAAACATACTGTATATATACTGTAAACCTACATATACTGTATATAAAAAAAATAATAATCCATAAACAGCTGTGCATGCATCTGAAAATCATTTTCCAAAAGTAAACAAATAGGAACCACAATGCATTCTGATTTCAAGATGTATTTTAAATCGTTTGACATTGTTGAGTAACATAATAATTATGGAGGTTACATGGTTGAAATTGCAGTAGGACTCCCATAAGTGTATATCATTGTAGACGTGGGATGTAACATTTACTATACTGCACACAAGTGTAACGAGTTCCTGGATCTGTATCAGGCTTGTCACAAGACTATGAAGTCAAATGATACAGCAATTAGATCGTTCCTTGTATTTTGTTTCATGATTCCTTGTATTTTGTTACACAATTCCTTGTATTTTGCTACATCGTTCCTTGTATTTTGCTACATCGTTCCTTGTATTTTGTTACATCGTTCCTTGTATTTTGTTACATCGTTCCTTGTATTTTGTTACATATTTCCTTGTATTTTTGTTACATCGTTTCCTTCTATTTTTTTGTTACTAAGCACGTTGTACTTCTTACATCGTATCCAAGTTTGGGAAGTTACTAGCCGACTTTTTTAAAAAAAAAAAAATTTTTTAACAGAATGAGGCTTAAAGGGTCCGTCCAGGTTTTTTGACATAAAAAAGAGGACAATAATCTAAGCAATCCAGGTGAATTCCCAAGTGTTGCCTTATTCGAGACATTGCCAGTAGCTGTTGTCACACTTTGTACCGAAAGTGAACTAGCAAGAAAACAGGCGTGATGTCATAAGTTTCCAAAATGTTCACTTCTTGTAAACTACAAATTGTGTGCTTCCTACCATGATCGACATATGAAGTTAGGTATAGAAGTTGACAAAGTGTAAAAATTGCATTGCTTTAACCATACATACATTATGTTTAGTTTTAAATTACTTAATTTAAATTACTTGTATATCAAAATATAAGTATATGGCAACACATTATTGAAAACTTCCCATTTCCTATGTATTGCGAGATGCAAGGTATTAAATTTGTAAGCGATAGCCTATTTGCGGCGTACATAACCATTTCAGGTAAAAACAAAATATTCTACTTAACCTTATCAACATTAACATAAACAAAATTATACTTTTGCAAATGTCTTCAAATCTGTACATCCATAACAATAAATTGTTTATATTAACAAAAATGAAACTTAAATGTAAAAAATGCATTGTTTATTATTATTTTATTGTTATTCTAACAATTTTTTACCTTGACACAGAATCCTTGATATTGAAGTATGAATGATAATATTGAATGAATATCAGTACTACAAGCCATCATTGACTGTTTAACATCCTACAAAAGCAAATGTTTTAGTAAAGCATAAAGTTGACATAACTGTAAACATGGCATCACTTCCTGCATGTACCAGGTTATCATTCATTTTACTAATACTGATTTGGTTATTTATCAGATATTTAATTCATATCATACAGATGCACTGTCATAAAGGAATCAAATCATTAATATAATAGTTATAATTTTTACTTTCATATTGAATTCTTGATGTATTCCTCACCACTAAAGTTAATTCACTTACTGGTTCCTTTAATTTTTTATCAGACATTTTAATTCATATGTACATACTAGCAGCTGTCATAGAGGAAACAAATCGTTAATACAAGGCGAGTTATATAAATAAGTTTTACTCTGACACTGATTTCTGGATATGATAAAATTAAATACTCGCCCTCATTGTCCGTTTAACATCCTATTGCAGTCCTGCATGTAACTGCTGGCAAGCAACTAAACATTGCTGATTAGAATAACTGGCATATTGGCTTGGATTCACTGATGAACATTGTTTAAGTTCATCTCTACATGCTTACAGAGCTACACAATTCTGGGTAAGCAGCGCAGTGTGCAGATCCCCGTGAGTGAGTCGAGACGCCTCCGTAACTTGCCGCTGCCGCCAGACAGTTCGGACCAGATTTGTTGCACGAAAATATACCCCTTGGGTAAATGTTGCAAACAGATTCAGGCTACACGAATAACGCACATTTTTAGTTGCAAATGAAACCACATTCCAAACAGTAGTGGAAAATATGAAATGTTTGGTTTAACGTAAAAAAGTAACAATGAATTGCTCTTTCGCCTAGATGTATTCAGATCCATGTCGCATCACAAATGGAAGACCTCACTCAAAATAAAATAAACAGGTCAGCCCAACTTGGATACTCCTTGTAGCTGTAGGCACTAACCTCCAACTACGTACCACACCAACTAAACATCGCTTCGATTATTGGTTGACAGATGTCCAACGAGTATTTTGTCTTTGTCACGCTGGTCGTTGAACTTCCCTCATTCAACGTATCTGAAAGTGGTGGACATTATCTTCCATTTCCCTTGCTGTGACGTCAACACAAAGTTTTCGTTGAAGGGGAAAGTTTTGTGACCGCGAAATGTAACTTTACCTCCGACGACCACCATGATGGTAGTCTGTCCGTTAGTAGCAGAATCTGTTGAAGAAAGTGAGACAACAGGAGAATATGACACAGTGGAAGAATGTGACAACAGAAGAACACCTCTATATATATTTGACAGTGGATACTGTACATCTGATCTGGGTGGGTGCTTTGAAAATATAGATTTGACAGTGCACACATCTGACCTGTGCTCTTTGAATATAAATTTGACAATGGAGCTGTATGGTTTCATTCCTAGTGGTATGTTTTAGAGGTCTGGTATGGATTCAATCCTAGTGGTATGTTTTGTGGCATGGATTGCTTTCATTCCTAGTGGTATGTTTTAGTGGTATCGTATGGTTTCATTCCTAGTGTAATGCATTTGTGCCATGGAATGGCAAAATATAATGCCAAACTAGGAACACATTTATCCTTTGTTAAAAATAATGAAAGCATTAACTATTTTATTCACTTGTTCATGAGATTGCATCCCTCATTCCCACTAATTAAAACAATGTAATATTCATATCTTGTCAGTAACAATATCTATTCTGAAAATGTGTGGACAGATATTTCATTACTATGGTACGGTAACATAACGACATTGCAGCCACTAAACTGGTTCTATGCTTGATATGAACAAGCTGCTTTAATTATCGTTACTTAGCTTTTGTTTTTTCTCATGTAACAAGATCAATGGTTTATCAAGGATAGGATATCAATTGTTACAGTCTTACCTATGATCGGATATCAATTATTACAGTCTTACCTATGATCGGATATCAACTATTATAGTCTTACCTAGGATTGGATATCAATTATTACAGTCTTACATATGATCGGATATCAATTATTATAGTCTTACCTATGCTCAGATATCAATTATTAGCCTTACTTATGATCAGATATCAATTATTAGTGTTTCTTATGTTCAGATATCAATTATTATAGTCTTACCTGGGATCAGATATCAATTATTACAATCTTACCTAGGATCGGATATTAATTATTAGTCTTACCTAGGATCGGATGGCAATCGAGAAGGTCAATTTTATGCTCAGTGAACGGCAAATTCTCCAAAAATTCAACTATATTCTTTGCGCCTTCGAGCAGCTGTCCATTCCAAACCATGGTTGCAGTTTCCATGTAGAGCTTGACCATTACCTATAAATATATAAATAAAATAATTGCTGTATTTGGAAAACCATGATATTTAGAGGCATGGATATGCTGACTTTATCGATTGCATATGTAATTGTTCTTAAGAACAGCAGTTCCAGCAGTTATCTTCCACATCCCTTGCGAAGTACAAGTGAGGTGTCTTGTGAATTACAGGTGAGCTTTATCCTCAAGTACAGGTGAGGTGTCCTGTGAAGTACAGGTGAAGTGTCTTGTGGGGTACAGGTGAGCTGTATCGTGAAGTACAGACGAGGTGTCTTGGGAATTACAGGCGAGGTTTATTACGAAGTACACGTGAGGTGTCCTGTGCAGTACAGGTGAAGTGTCTTGTGGGGTACAGGTGAGCTGTATCGTGAAGTACAGATGAGTTGTCTTGGGAATTACGGGCGAGGTTTATCGTGAAGTACAGGTGAGGTGTCTTGTGAAGTACAGGTGAAGAATCTTGTGGGGTACAGGTGAGGTTTATCGTGAAGTACAGATGAGGTGTCCTGTGAAGTACAGGCAAAGTGTCTTGTGGGGTACAAGTGAGCTGTATCGTGAGGTACATGCTACATGTAGGTGTTGAACTTCACGCTTCCTAACAGCTGTACAGAATAAAGAATTGGCTGAGCAGAAGAGAATATATATATGGAAAGTGTCTGGATAACCAATGACTGTGATGACATGTCCTATTCAGGATTGACCCTGCTGCAGAGAGTATTATTTGGAGTTGTCATGAATGATGATGACTCCCCCCCCCACTATGTCAGGGTGCAGAATGTGCAAATCTCTGTTCAATATACCCTTGGTGGATCAACTGCGACGAACCAATGCAAGCTGAAGTGGAAGCTAGGGAAATTATAGGAAACCTCTTCAGACAATTATTTGCATATGCTTTAAAAACACCCCATTGAGCATTCGATGTGGTGATGTGTGAGTACTGCAGAAGCGGTGGCCTTTTAAGATTTCTCTAAGAACAACTACATGTCGTGAAAAGTGTTACAAACCGATCTTCTTTTGTCAAAAGCCTCGTAGAATATCTTCTGGAATTCCTCCCCAGCCGAGCAGGCTTGATCATTTTTGAAGATGGCATCCTGTAGTTAGGAAAAATGAAATCGTTCAAGGTTGCATACTGTATATCCATTGTTGTCCAATGAAAAGGACACTTTCTAAGTGGGTGCTGATAATTCTTTTAGTTTGACTCTTCAGTTCCCCACTTTATTTGTGACAAAAACATGAAACACCACCATACGTACTACATTCAAACATCCCACGTATTTATTCGCTAGTTTAGTAAAAAAAAAAAAAAAAAAATCAGGAAGGAAGGAAAATTGCTCTTATAAAAAAGACCCTGATGAAATGTAAGGTAATCCAAAACCACAAGTACCTAACAGACCCTCAAATTCTACCAAACTCGTAAGTGCATCATTCTTAAAAGCATTGCGCCTTCAGACACCACAACTGGCTAGTCTATTCTGAATAGTCTATTCCTCTCATCCACATGTCTCTGTGAGAAGAAATTCTTCCTAACATCTAACCTACTGTACATCACCCACTCTGAGGCTTAAAACTGTGGTCCATAGTTCTCAACTTCAAACTCTTAATAAAGACATTTAAAATCTAAATTGTCAAAACCATTGATTCAATTTTAAATGCTTGAAGTATATATCAGTTATCATCACGAAGTCGTCTAAGCTAATGTGAAGTTAAATTAAGGTGATTCAACCTTTATCTAGATAAGAAAGACCTCTCGTAGGACGATATACAAGCCTAGTTACCCTTCTCTGAACTTTTTCCAATAATTGACTATCCTTTGTTGTAAGGTAGGGGTCCATGTCTGCACAGAATACTCCATTTGAGGCCTAATCAACTGCTTATAGAGCCTACTGCAACCACAATATCATAATGAAGAAATTGCACCTAATCATTCCTAAAATCCAGTGACCCTTCCTAGCTGTTTTAGAACACTTGCTAGGCTGTACAGTTTCTTCATCAAAGTGTTACTTAACTTTTGGTTTAGCTAGGCCAACGTTACCTATGGTCCTACGTAAAATGATCTGCGTTGATGAATTCATTCATTCATGTATTTGTTTCATTGGCATTTGATGTACATCAGCTGGATTGTTTGAATACCCTGTAAACCAGGAGTCATGTGACCTGCTTAGCTGACACTATTGTATTGTGTAAATTGGACTATGATGTTTCACTATTTAAAGTCTCATATCATCTGACCTACATACTACCAGAGAGGCTATAAATCCTCTTTGAGCTAAGGTACAGTACTTATCTCATGCAGAGTGTATACTCTCAAGGGCAAGGAAGTTCAATGGGAAGTACACATAATGTATACTATATTAGAGGTGTATGAAGCATACAGTATAGAACAACTGACACTCTAGCAGAGCACTCAAAGTATTGACACTTTTACTAGCAGTATGCTAACTTTGAGACCAAGTGTAGGCTATACTGTATCTCTTTAATGAACCTTCATCAAAGTGTTACCTTACAACAAGTATAACTTAGGCCAAGAGTATGTACCCATGCAGTGAACTAGTAAAGACATACGGTACAAATTGAAACTCACACGCATTGTGTCGACATAATTATATATGCTTCTGAATGTACAGTAGCCTAGTCAGTTTAGTTTATTAATTGGCTAGGAGCCTCATAATGAAACCCTGTCAATTTAATGTTCCCATTTGACCACGTTCTCAAAGCTCAAAGCAATATGTCCATCACCTCCTGTGCTGAGCAAAGTCATTGCAACACATTGAAATCCACCCAACGAAAACAGAACCGAGTCACTAAACACGATGGAAAACCGACCGAACTCATCGACACTGCAAAACAGCTGCAGATGAATGTCATGCAATTGGATTGAACCGGCAACCAGTCTGGGATATAGCTGTAAAGTATAATTGATTTGAAGTGGACACTCCACACAGCTACAGTAGGACACTTCTCCTTGGCTGTTGCTTAGCTTAGGCATTTTGAGTAGTATTGTCATTGATACCTTATTGTAAGTACTGTAGGACGGAAGAAACGTTAGGAAAGACGGAATGAAATGTTCATTTAGCACTCATTCATTTTCTATTGCATCGATTAATGATACAATGGTGGATGCATTTGTACCGTACTAGTAGTATGTAGTATTGTATGGAGCTAAAAATGTTATGTTCGCGTAACTAGTCCCAACAATAAATAATATAGTATTATACTTGTACTAATAACTCTACACAAAGACTACACCAAGTTAGTCACTAAGTAATTGTAGTATTATTACTACGAAAAAAAACTACTTTGTTACGAAAATGTTACATACAAGAAACCCAATCAAACAGTAATAATTAATTACTATACGCGTGGTCAGGATATTTTGATATTTTTCAACTTACCGAAGACATCTCGTTGCGGACTGAACAACTGGACGCATGCGGTTTCTATGGCACGCCATCGGGGACAATATTATGCTTGTTTTATCCTACGCGTTTCGCATGGCATCTAATCATGATCTTTATATGCTATAAACTTACGTCGGTATCTCAGTAATCTTGTACGTAAGATTACATGGCGACGAAAGATTAGACGTAAACGTTCCATAGATTTCACCCTACATTCTCCTGCACCAAGGATATGAAAAGTATAGGTTGTCAGCTAAATTGTTGCAATTATATAAGCAATCCCAATTCCTGCTGAAAAATGCTGAGATGAAACTATATAGATGAGTGATTATATTCTCAGTGTTTAGTTTGGGAATAGTCATGATTACAGAGTGGGGAAAGGATTATTTCTTGGAAGGCTAGGGGTTGGAACATCTGTTATCTACATGCATGGGCGTCGATACGGTTGGGACATTTTGAAAGTGAGGGACAGTATATATCATGCGATTCCTCCTCCCCCACAATTTGACGTATAGTGTCAGCTCACAACATAATATAATATTTGCATAGCTAACGTTCACGGCCTACATGGATCGATCCACACATCAATGAGGAACATTTCATCAGTAGGTTATTTAAGCTGATGATCGCTGTCTCTGTAGTATAAGTATTATAATTGAACGAGCAATTGACCTTCGTGAAATTATGTATGTGAAATGCAATATGCCGCGTTGAATATTGAATTCTACTAACGTCATAAATTGCCGCGTCATAAATTGATCGAGTTTCAACCGGCGTCCTATGTGCAATTTTCCGGTGAGGAGTCTGTTCTCGTCTAACTCCTCGCGATTGCTACACTAACTAAACCCGTAGCCTACTTAGCCAAATGAACCTACTTCAAAGGCTGCATTGTATTTGCCAGCAAATATACTCATTTGTATAGGCCTACAATATGTACGGCAGTTCAAGTGACAATCAGTTCACTTCAGTTAATGTCATATATCGCTACAGTAGCAATAAGGAACTTCATTTGAGTGAAAATATCCCCCCCCCCCCTTCCTAATTGCCGTGCATATAAAAGCGTCTGCTACACATTTGAACAACACTGATCATAATGGAAAATCACTGAAATGACCCTAGGCTTTTCTTACGCTCCAGATACCAAAACAAAGTATCATGATGGTAGGAAATTGACGTATAGGCCTATCTATGAAGCGCGTGAATTTCAGAGGCCTACGAAAATGACACCTCCCGACCCCAAACTAAATACTAACAGAAATAATCCTATTTAGTTCGAACACTGGTCAAAGCAACAAATGAACAGATAACGTTTGGAAATGCTGGTGCCGATGTATGGTTCACATACTGCATCAGTATTATAATTCAGCTATACAGTGTTTTGCAATAGTTTCATTCGTAAGGCCCAACCTGCAACAATAGGAAGCTGACGGGATCACTTTTAGATTTCGTGATTTGCTCCGTCGATTCAGTGTTTTTAATTATGCCAAACCACTGAAATGAAAGTCTATTTGACTATGACCTGTACTGTATACGTATATGTAGCCATCAACGTATATGTATCAGTCTATACGATGCTAGTTTGATAGTAAATATACACGAATTTTGCAATAAGAAATACGACCAGCTACCCAAAGTGAGCGAGCGCCATCGTATTCGTGCACGTGCTCTGCACTGGCACGGTTTCTTAGCTTTTTTCGGCATAGGCCTATTATAGAGCTACACATTCGGGGTAAGCAACGAAGTGTAGAGGTCCTTGTTAGCGAGTCAAGACGTCTCTCGACAGTCCAATCGAAATAGGATTGGGGGATGGGGAAGGATATTAGTCTGGCACGGTGGTGCCGTTGCTTTAGTTATGGGATCCCAGTTTCTCTCTTTGGCGGCTTTTTTTTTTGTATCTACGTCTTAACATGTTTACGCGGAGATCGTCACTGGCGTTGCTAACCAAATTTTGTACTTTGCCATTCCAGTGACTAAATGACGTCATGAGCATCCTACGGATGGCACGTGTGTATAGTCATGATAAATGTAGATTGCATTCTATCGTATGTCGATGGGCGGGCCGAGCTATATAGAAGCAATGACACACTCCATGATATCCCTGCTGACAAAGATCAAGTCGAAGATCCCCCTCCTTTCCCAGTTGATACACAACAATCCGTATGAAAATTAAGGAAACTTGCTAGATGATGACCAAATATTATTACACCCGTATATCTTGGTAGGATTGAACGTTATCGTTATCGTATATATGTAATCTATTTATCTATGTAAATATATATA
>JAODAG010183259.1:0-14100 GCA_027574785.1 Orphnurgus asper
GTCCTGCTGGGTATGTCTGTAAAATACTGCAGATTGAGGACAAAAGTGCAGGTACACAGCACGTGTCTCAAATTGGAACTCGTTCGTGATTTTTTCACAACTCGATCGGTACGGTCCTCCTTTAATAAATTTTGTATACTGTAGGCATTTGTTTTTGAATGTTTAATAATACCGTTAATACCTACTTTCATGCACAACTTCCTACACAGGAGATTTTCTCTCTAGAAACGATATATACTAATCATACTTTCACCGTCATGAAAGTCTTTGAAAGTGCCAGCATTTGTTAGCTCTGATGTTTTGAAGCATATTCCTGTTTTCAAATTGGTTGCTCCATTTGTACTTTTTATTTTGTAAAAACCCCAAAACATGAAACTATAATTTAAACATAATGTCGGAAGAAGATTGCTGCTTATAATTCAACATTTGGGCTGTCGTAAAATTATATGTGATGCGGAGGTTTGTAGGTGAAAGCAATGCCCACCTCTGCAATTAAAATGCTCTTTAGGGGGAATTTAACTGCTGTCGGAGTTTCTACGGATAGTAATGTGGAAAAAAAGGTACTGATCGGAAGAGACTGCTGCTTATCATTAAACATTTGGGCTGTCGTAATATTGTATGTGATGCAGAGGTTTGTAGGTGAAAGCAGTGGTCACCTCTGCAATTAAAATGCTTTTTAGGGGTAATTTAACTGCTGTCGGAGTAATTTCTACGGATCGTAACGTGGAAAAAAATACTGATCGACTGATCATCGTTTGGCTATATTTAGCCACTGTATAACGGAAAAATGTCGCAAAATTATCACCAGACATCCGATATGATGTTCCAAGGTTTTGAGAAGAGACTACCCATTTGATATGTATCGTTATTTGTCATACAACACTCTAATGGCAGCCTCTAATGCTATAGCCCTATATAGGAATGGTCTGTTTAGTACTTTGCAATACACTGGTTACATCGCTGGTAAAAAAAACACTTCAGCCTGTAGAATGCTAAGCAAGACGGTGATTGGCAAAGTTGGGTAACTCTAAAAGGTCTGAAAGAATGGGACTATTATTTGAAATGTCATTCTTTGAACGTCATCGTGAACTTTCAATGGTTTAGGATTACAGTATATAATTGAGAAAGATGCAAAATTTATAAATATCATTTGTTTAGATCGCAGACTGGATCGAAGGAGTTAGGAATACAGCAGTATATCAAGCTCATTGCATTGGTACATGCACAGAATAATTGTTTAGTACAATGTATTATTGCCAGTATTATGTAATACTACATGGAAATATTGGATAGGCCATCGGTCAACATTGCAACTGGAACATCCACCATCTGGTCAGCAAGATAAATCCCATTTCCATGGAACACTGAAAAATAAAACCCAGTGAACTATGCCTTCGGAGTTTCTATCCCAATAAGAAACAGTTGAGTAGATAGAAGATACTGAACAGTTTTTGAGTAGATAGGAGATACTGAACAGTTATACAAGGCAACAAATACCTAAGTGTATAGTTGTGTACAGTGCTGGGTATCACATCCTCTGTTTATATTTCCCCAAAGGAGTGATATGTCAGATGAATATGGACCAGACACTGCATTGTAGTTCTAATATTTATGTTTAATGAGCTACTCTGACCAACAAGTCAAGTATAACAATTAGCTAAATGGGGAGTGGTAATTAATGACATAAAATCAGTAACTAGATCTTGATCAAGCCTGTTGACAATTATAATATTACTTTTAACCATGACATTGAGCTTAAAGAATCCAAGGAAAGTTTCTTTTTGCCAGTCATTATCACAGTTGATTTGAAGACGGCTCTTTTTCGGCCAACAATTTTTACTCCCGAAACGAATTCCCTGGTAAATCCCATTCCAAACAGTATGTTTCCGCCAAAAACTGCAGAAAAAGAGACGTAATATCGCATGGCGGGAGATGCTCTTTTCTTTCCGGGGACCGTCATCAATATCCTTGAGCAGTGTCATTTTTGCTTCCATCAGGAATTTGGCGAAGAGTAGCCGGACATTAATGCACGGTCACATTCAAGCTATGTGTCACACTTTCTTCCTTAAGTCAAATACATCTTCAACATTTTTTTATATCGCGGGAGGAAATATTGATATTTAGAGATACGCAATCATTGGCTGGTTTAACAGGGGGGAAAAGGCAAAAAGAAAGGACTTTTTAAAGATAAAAATATCAATAACTCTGGCTGCTGCAAGCTGTCAAGCAGAGCAGAATGGGCGAGGTGAATGTCCCTTTTACTTCTTTTCAAGGGCGTCTTTAAAATTATCATGGATATATTACAAATGTTGGCTAATTTCCGCCGATGGAAAGAAAATAGTTTTTCGCAAACTTGAAATGTTTTGTAAGGTAGATTCCTGTCTCTGTTATTCGGAGTTATTGATGTTGATGTCCATATATAATACCAGGTCTCTGATGGGTACTTTGGTCCAGTCTTTTTACGTGGATGATGTCTTAGACTGCCCTGGGGCGCATGGTACACCAACCTGTAGATCTCTTTTGTTAATTAATGTATTATAAACTTTCCCATCTGATTGTGTTCTAAAGGTATGTCACGAGTGTTCTGGTGCATCATGGGAGGAACGTGCAGGTTCTGTAGCAGTGGTATGTGCATGGAACTACGTAGGGGAAAATTACCAGCGGCATCGTCAAGAGAGGGGGCAAAAACTTGTCGTCATGCAACGTATTGCGACGACATAGCAGTTTGATCGACAGGTGGGTGGGATGTACGACAGTGGGTGACCGTTTATAACGGTGGCTTCGGTGGGTTGAGGTTTCTGTCGTAACTTTGTGCTGGTGTTTAAGATAACCCACCCAAGAAAGGAAACTTGGGCTTCTCTAAACCAATCAAACGGCATCAATTGCCAACTGACCAGCATGCATCCCAGCCCCAGTCCCTATTTCGCTCGGACTGTTAAGGCCAAGAGGTCATTGGGCTATAGTTGTACCGCTAAGTAATGTTTAGCGTGTGGCTCTCTTGGAGGAAATAACCCCCACCATTGCAAGGCCCGTCCTTGACACCACGGATGCAACAGATATTCTTAAGCCAACAACTGCCATGTCAGCGTGATCCGATAAACTCGTAGCATTTGTAATGCCTCTCCCTGTCCAGTCGAGCCAGACAAGCGCCCTCTACTCGGTCAGCCTGTACCATTCACCATCGTTCCTGTATTAAAGGGGGTGATATTTTGGAGGGGTGAAATCAATTGTTGGAAGCTATTTTTCTCTCTCTGTCAAACCTCTGCTTTTGAAGGAAGAGAAGAACGCTGGGACACTTTGGATGTCTTTTTCGAGACTTCGCGCTATTAAGTATCCTTTTCATTTTTCAAGGGTGTAAGTACCTCTTTAGTTACAGTTTAGTCTGTACTCTGGTCCCTGTGTGGTTTTGTGTTCAGGTTCACTTGACAATAGTAAGCCTTAGAATTTGAGGTTGTCATGGAATCACCCCCCTTAAGAGTCCTATAGGCTGGTCCCTTTGTCAACTTTCTGGCTGGCCGCAGCAACTTTTCAATTTTACCATTAGCCACGTTAAGCAGCCCCCCTCTTTGAGGCCATTTCTCGGTTGTCGCCCATTTCACGTTCATCACCTTTTTATTTACAGTTTTGTTAATTTATTCGTTGTATGCTTGATACTCTTCATGTATGCGCTCCATATGCATTGTCCCGCCATCCTCTGGCTTGTGTTAGCCAGGAGCCCCGGATTGGTCAGACGACCACCACCACACACATGCCGTCAGAGTATGTTCCAGATATCGCTCTGCGTAGTCCTCTACAGGAAGCGATTTTTGTTGTTCCGAGAGGCAACCCACACATTGTCGTGACGACTGTTCTATGTTCAGACCAGGGAGGATTTGGGACATTTGCCTAACATGCAGACTATTTGTGCCAGGAACAATCCCCTGTCAAGTCTACATCGACTTTGCCCCAGAGCAGTGGCAGGAAAAAATTGAGACTTGGATCTCAGAAGAAATATCTCGTTTGCTGGCCAATATTGACCTGCTGACTTTGCAGATAGGACTCCTTAATAGGACAAATTAATAGGGCAAATTAAGTCCCACAATATCCAAAACAAGACCCTCCTCTTTCGTTTTTTCTGACATCAACGGATGGCACCTGGCAATCCCATCTTGAACCTCTTGACCCCCAAACAACAGATTTGTACCATAAAACCGAAGCACTTCAGGATGGAGACCGTTTTCCTTCGTCCTGCTGTCCATCGATTTAGCACGCAGACGGTGGACCCAGTTGAAGCCTACTATCACATCCCGCCAGTTTCACCAGAATATATATCTCACTTCCATTATTTAGAAGTAGATTTCAAGTTTGCCACTCTTGATGTTCGACTGCACAAAGGGGGATGTTCACGAGATTAAGCGGGGGAAGCAGTTACGAGGAGTTGAGAGGTATTCTCCCCCCCTTTGGCTACAACGTCGACTGGCAGATTTTTACAGGACTCCCAGCACTAAGACAATATCAAATTGAACGGCCAAGAAGAGAGAGAATCCCAGCTTATAACTAGACGGAACTTTTTCTCACCCTTGCTTGGTCGTTGCCACCCTTTTCAGGGCACAAAATTCTTGTTACCCCCGTGGGCTGAACGAGCAGCTTCTTGTGGCCGCAACATGCTGAAGGCGCGTGAGGTCTCACCCAGAAAATTTTGAATCTTCCCTCAGCTAGAAAACATGTGAAATTTACCCCCCAGAAAATAATGAATCTTCCCCCAGAAAATAATGAATCTTCCCCCAGAAAAAATTGAATCTTTCACCCAGAAAACACATGTTGAAATTACAATGAATTTGTTGTGGTTTTGCTTGTTGTCTGTGTTGAAAGTTTATCACTTTGAGGAAAAAGAAAACGAGAAGAAAAAGTAAATACTTTTGGAATCTCGTATGACATAGCATAATGTACCCAGAAATGGCATGCTCAGTTTGCTATTTCTGTGCCTCATAATATAAATGTATTATGTATTAAAGAAAATGGTCGGTCAAATCTCGAGGAAAACTTTGTTTTAAGCATAAAGACAAAAAGGAAGATCTAATTGTGAACATCCCCTTTGAAGTATAAATTTGAACTCGATCACTCATGGTATATATTGAAATTGAAATGTTGCATGCTGATAAATCTCATAATATACTTCAAAATTAGGAATGTCGGAAATATTCACGTAGAAGGTTACTTTCACCTCCAAATCTGAACCACCTGTGGCTTCTATGAAGTAATCTTGCATCATTTGTAGAGGGAACCTATTTAAACAGATACAGAAAATGAAACAAAGCAATTACCAAACCTAAAGATTAAAACCCAACCCAAGATTAATACCCACAATAAGGCCGATATGCAAGTTTATACAAGAAAGCTCCCAATTGTTTTTTCTTGTTGTTGTTGTTTTTGGGGGTCCAGACAGAGTTAAGAGGGTTGGATAAATATTGATTTGAAAGAACTAGACGTGACACCCATGCCCTTGCGATTGTGCACCGTGTCATCCCAGCCAGGTCACCGTCCTCTGAGAGCCGCTATAAGCCTCCAACAGACTGCTAGCTAAGATCACTCCAGGCCATTTTCGAGAATCTCGTCGAGAGATAAGATTTTTCCGCTGAGGGACAGTCAGGCGGTGAACCAACAGCAGCAGCAGCAGCCAGCCAGTCACACAGGGAACCCCTTTCATTGATCATCTTGAAGCGGGAGAAGGCGGAAGGACGACCGAGTTTGAAGGGCTTAGAGCCGAGAGAGCCGTTATAGCGATCCAATCCGCTAGGTTTGTTATTGCTCGAGGACTGTCGGGGTTGTTACTATTATATAAGTGCAGGCCGGAGCAAATTTAGAAAGCACATGTGACACCTCGGTTGACATACCTACCAATCCAGATACACTGAGAAGTTCTGCGCTATATGTGTGCCTGCCGATACTGTAAGCACCGCATGTGGAGTTTCTCCTCCTCGTTTGTTGGAATGCGTTCAAACCTTTTGTGACATTCACAGGGAATGTAGCTTCGGCCACGATGCAAACAATCAGGAATTTGTTGGCAAACCTACGAGAAGTGGTGGTAAAGTAATACAATCGTAGAGATGCCTCTCTGAAACTTATGTTTTCGTGCCTTGGAAAGTAGACACAGAAAGCAAAGAGGGAAGTTTTGTCGGGTCGTCAGCGTGACCGGATGAAATTCCCGTCGTTTTTAGAAAATACAGTAGGCCTTATTACATGGGCATTAATTAGCTGCCAGTTAGTTAACACCTACTTTCAGGGAGGTATATTTATTTGAAGGCAATTTGTGAAATTCCCTGAAGTTCCCTCGCTCTTCTTACTTAAGGTCGTCGGGACAAGGAAACAATCCAGAGCATTTCCTGGAAGGTTTTTTTTGCCTATACTACTACTACCCCTGTTCAGTCTGTGTACGAGAGAGAGAGATAGTCCGCACATTGCCAGAGTGTGCCAGACAGCCGCTGAGGAGCTTTCCAGTCCTGGCTGTAGAAGATTTTCTGGAAAGATAGAGGACTTTTTGAAGAAAAAAAACCAATATTTTCTACAGTTCATGCAGCCTGCGGGGAATTACAACAGAGGCGTTGCATCCAAGAAGTTATATATCTGGCAAGTAGTACCGTAAATTAGAATTATAGAGTTAACATCCAAAATGAGGGAGATCTGAGAGTTAAGTTTGCCTTTTATTTGAAAATTTTACTGGTAATGTTTAGCTGCTTGAACGGTTTGCAAGATATGAGAGGTTTTTGGAGAACAGTTCAAACGGAAAACGAAGTCGAGATAACCGCCCGTGGAAAGCTCTGAAAAGTTAAGCTGCGCACCTTTGGAATGAATTTTTCGAGGCTTTGTTTTTATTTCATGTCTGAGATAACTCCATTATTCTCCGTCAGTACATTTGCAGCTGATAGTCGAGGACGCTGTTGCCATCGTGCATCCTAAGACCCCCTTCCACGGTGGACCCGCACGTCCCGTTACAACTTTCTGTTTTAAAAACGTGCCCCTTGGGTCGATGGCACCGTAAACTTTTCCTTCTCCGAGGGCATTTTTTATTATTATTATTATTATCGAAAGAATCGTAGCATACCCCGCTGCTGCTCTAAATTATCCGCAAAATAACTCGTCCGGGCGGAGGAACCCCCTTATCGTTCAGGGAGGAGGGAGGACAGACAACCTTTTCCAGCTGCACGAAAGTCATGTTTAAGTCAAGTATACCCTTGTACACAGCTCAACAGCATAATGCACAGATACAATTGGTAAGTACCCAAATCAATATTATTTTTTGGCATGGCCAAAACTCGTACGGGTAATATTATTATAAGGTCGACGGCCGACTTGCCGATTTTTCAACGCATGTTTTTATTCTTCCAGCGGTGATGAATAGGTGTCGGAAGGTTTTCGAATGCAATATTGGCAAATTTAATTCGCTTCACAAAGAAATCGAGCAGGATGGTGGAAAAGTTGGTGACGATCCTATCGTCAGATCCTAACAATAAATGCATCACCGTCCTTTCACTTCAGTGTTAGCCCACTTGGTGTGCATTACTGTATAATTGAGGGTAAGGTCTAAAATTATTTCCACCAATCTTAAGTGGTCATTCGAAACACAAAATATGCTGGCTAACGCAGGCAGGCAAAACCTTTCACTACAACTTACATCACATCCATGCACCAACGAAGCCCCCTGTAGTGTAAGTGTCGACGGATAAAGACCACCCAGCTTTTTTTCGACCGCCCGACGGGCAACATGGTTTTGGGCGAGGCCTGCACTCACAAAATTTTGAAATACTCCCTGGCACGTGGACTTACTCGGCACATTGACGTTCAGTCCGTAAGGGAGATAATAGGCCTACAGACGATTGTAGTTTGTTAACATATATATATATATATACCAAACACAGGTAGCTGCCACCAGAGAGCGTGAATCCTGCTCTCTGTCGGGAGTTGAAGCGGTGTGTACCGCATGTGCGCGAAGTCCTTAAGGTGCGCACGGTTCACGCGACACACTTGTCTGTGTATTATTGTGCCTGCGCGCCGATTTTAATTTAAATTTTAATTTTAATTCGACTGCCACGTGCCAAATATTATATGTACCGTTCAATCTGAATGTCGTACCCTGCAGTGTTCCTTGAAACGAATCTCCCTTTTCCGTCAACGCTTATTCGAATGGAATTCCCCCCCCCCATCGTCATTTTCGTCGCAACAGAATTACATTTTTACTAAAAATATCGCCAATTATAAACGTGCAATATTTAGGTGTTATTTTTAAGATAGCAATATACATTTATTTTATATATATTATTGTAATAAACGTTAAAGACAGTGGCATACCGAGAGGGGGAAGGAAGGAACAGTTTCCCTGCCCTTTTTATCATAGCTAATCAAGTGGCTACAGGGAGGGGGAAGAGGATAATGTTCCCTATGGAGAAACCTCTGTAAAATTAGAAAAAAAAAACCTACTTTATTGGAGAGAATTTCAAGAAAAGAAACAAAATGCACCAAATAACCCCCAAAATTATATTGAAAAAAAATTATATTAAGCATCAAACAAGGCACAAATGTCCAAAATATTCACAACCCCTCTCTTTACAATCCTTGCGACTGCCTACACAGTTCATGCATGACTTAAAATACATTTTGCAATTAAATTAATCCTGAATGTAATTCTGTAAATTTTAAAGAGATATATCGTTGCCCATACAATATATTGGTATCGCCTCCTCCCCCTCCCCCTCCTCACATTGACCTGGTATCCACCGCCCTACGAGTAGTACATCATTTGGCATCCATATTAGACTATGCTGCCCTCTCTACTACTTTTATATCTTGATGATTAGAGGATGGAATGTCAATTTATAGAAAATGATCCTCATATTCTTAATGCTGTACACCCTATACTGTTAATCTCTTGATCCATCCTTGATCTTAACCTTTAAGCTTGAAGGAACCAAGAATTGTATCTCCTTAGAAATAACAAGTGTTTAAATCAGTGGTGTAGTTACTCTCCTACACTTCCAGAGTTGTAGGTATAAAGGTAACATTAACATTATTTGCTTCCTTCCTTTAGTTTGCATCACCCAACATAATTATGCTTGTTCATAAATTTTTATCGATTCTAGTAGCTATATAACATGTAGTCTCATTAACAGTTTATTCCCCATGCATGTTTTCATTGCTCCATGTTGCAAAATATCATGGTTATAATGTCAGGAGCTTTAATAATCTATGTTGGGCAAACTGAGGAGAAAAAAAATTTGATTAATTTTTAATGGAATTCTGTTTTGGAATCTTCTGGAATATTCCTAGATATGTGTTAATAGAGCACAGTGAACATAAAATATCGTCATGCACGGTAACGTTAATAATGTGAAAATAGAAGAATTTTTCGTTCGTTTCTTTAAGTTGTCGTTATTAATTATTATGCTTGATACTTTTGCTATAATTTTTTTTTTACCTCTTTTCCTTTGGTGACCGAATCTTCCTGATTCGTTCTGTTTCTCAACTTCATGAATTATTAGTACCGTGATTATAGCTGATGATTTACACATGTTATGATACACTACATATAGGCCTATACAATACTGCTAATCCTTGTTGACACAGTGAAGAATAAATTGACTTGAAAGGATATTAATTGAAAATGGTCAATACATTCTTCATCAATCGTTTCAGTGAAGGAGCCCAAAATAAAATAAAATTTAATTTTGAACGAATTTGTCGATGTTGAATTTTAATGTTTTCAAATGTTCTTAAAGCAGCTTTAAGGAGTTTGAAACTGTTTTTATTAGCATTCCATTTATGTCTCTGGAAAAAAAATTAATTATTTCATATAATTAGTCCCTCATTAGCATAATTAATAGCTCCCCACCTCAACATTCACTGTCCCTCAGTGTTGTCTGAACACCACTCCCGATGTCTGTTCATCGAGTTGAGAGAATCGGCAAGACGAGAGGACTGCTGTTGAACACACAGACCTGTAGCAAATGTTAGTTTACATACTTTTTACAGTACTCAACACTGACTTGTCTCTCCCCAGTAGCTGAACTCGCCATTACCCCGTTCCGTGCGATCAGGTGACCTTTCAGTACCATATTCCCTGCCCCCCCCTCCTCCCATGTCCGGCGTGATCCCGGAGCAATGCACTCTTAATGGTCCTACAAATTACAGAATGCGCGATGCAGAAACGGGTTTTCCTTTCGCACACAAACTGTATATATTGTTAAGAAGGGACAACTCGGACGACCATGGCGACGCTGAAAAGCAATGCGTGTATTACGCGTATATTAATGCTGCATTATATCGAGCTGTACGGAACTTCTTGTAACGTATTCCATTTTCACCTCTTTGAGGTTTCTGTTTCAAGTTGATTCACGGCCCTAACTTTATCCATCCAGCTTTGAGCAAAACGTTACCTCGGTTCGTATTTGAATCTGTTCATTCCGTACGTGGCGACGTGCCTGTGTTATTATTTATACATATTTATGGTAAAAGCGCGACAGTGACCTACCTGTTACCTACGATACCAGAGGACCCGGGCCCGTTGTCACCGTGCTGTGAAAAGGGGGAGCTTCACGTCAAACTTAAACGCTGTGAGTCATATCTGCGAACATTATTTTATTACTTTATTTTCGACAGTCCACAGTAACGTTATGGCACACAGGACAGTTTGTATTTCCTCAAAGATCCTCTCGCCACCGAGGAACAACCACTTTTAAAACTTAGTGCTAGAGAGCATAAAAATGGTCACAATCTTGATGTAAAGTTTTTAAATTTATGTTTTAAACATTCCCATTTTACAGCATTCCTTTATGCATAGGGTCCGCCACACAAATTTGGTTTGTCTACCAAGTACAATCAGGTAACCCTTTGTGTGGGTGCTCCACATCCTCTGTTCATAGTCTTCCGTGGAAATGTCTGGATTGCTCCAAGCGTTGACATTTCTTATGACCTTATTGGCAATGTAGCCTATTATAATGACACTGTGTCACCTTTTTCATACACTATGCTGTCTTCCCCCCCCCCCTACAAATCCCTTTTAGTGTTTTGCCCAATTGATGTAACCAGCCTTTTACATTAAGTCAATACAAAGAATCAGAGGTATAGATAGGGGTCATGAGAGGTCAATATATGAAACTGTGATATTATGCTCCCAGTCAAGAGGCAACTCTGCGATTGATGAGTTCAGTTATTGGTGTTAGTTTGAATCAGTGCATGAGACAAAACAAAAGACCACAGATATTCATAGTTTGACATTCTACAACTAAAGTCATTCGCTTGAAAATACTTATTGAAGAGGAGCGAAAATCTAATATTCTTGTATTTTCTTTAATTCCGACTCCAATGTTCCGCTTCAGTTTAACCCATCCAAAGGGCGCGAGCGCTATCGTAGACCTGTTCACGCAATCGTAGACCTGTTCACGCAACGTAGCTTTCCAGGGCTTCATAGTTTGGGCCATCGATCTACGGTTGGGCTGCAAGTTTCAAATCCGTAGGGGTCACAGTATGAAGCTCCACGTGAGTCTCTGTTACAAGCTCTTGCAAAGAAACAAAATTCTTCGGTACAAAAACGACGAGCTTGGTAGTTTTTAGGAATATTCTCGCCTTATCCTACGTAATAGTTAACCCTTATAGATATCATCGGTTGGCTCTGCGCTTAAATGTGTTGCGTTAGTAATTATGAAAATTACAGTATTGAGGTAATCATCGGTGATGGCTCTATACTTAATAATTTAATGATTTTTAATGATTCTGAATGAGTTTATTGAAGATACAGAAAGGTTGTTGATAGTGTAATCCAAACCAGGTGTAGGCTGGTTGATTTCAAAGAATTTTGGTGGTTAGATAGTAAAACATCTGTTCAAAGCCACATCAGCAGTGCATGGTCAGTGACTGATGTGCGAATGCTCTTGCGAGTCGTTTTGTCGCAGTTACCTAGCTGTTGGGAGGTTGAAGGGATCAGTAAAGAGCCAGGTTGAATTTAAGAAGCGGTGTTCTCTTTGTCCTTAAATCCTAAATCAAACATTCCCTCCCCCCTAAAAAAAATCACACTTAGAACTACCTCAAACATAATAATATTAATACTAAAAATACTAGTAATAAGTAATAACAATAAAAAAAAATACCATGTCCAATGAAGGACAGGCTTATGAATGAACATTAGCACTGCACTTAGTTGAAGACATGAGGTAAATTCTCATTACCTTACCATGGATATAACTCCTTGCCCAAGTATTTTATTGTTTTTTTTTTTTCAAATGAGAGCTTTAAAAGTATACCTTTTTGCACAAAAGACTTCACAAATACGTAAAAAGTAAGTAAAGAAACAAAAACGAAGAGAAAACAACAGACTAAGTAATAACTAGTTGATATTGTTTGGGGTATATATAAAGTAAACTTTGTAATCATAGGGAAATGACGAGATTCTTCTCTGTTATAGTACTTATACACAGGAATCCTTCCTTATCCCCTGAGATCTAGGATTTCATTCAAGGAAAACCTCATTTAGGTTAGATTATTGACCTTCTATTAAAAAGCAGGCATATCGTTGTAGAGCGTGGAAAAAATAGGAAGTTATCATCGGTTCATAGTGTGCCAAAGCGCTATTCCAAACCACTTCCTCCTCCATAGTAGTTATTTAAATTCTGATGAGATATATATTTTTTTTTACAAATACAAGTTTTGCATGAAGGAAATTTCAGTTGCAAGGAAGGAAACTGCCATTATTATAGCAAGAGTTTGAACTTTACACATACTTCTTTTCTAACTTGGTAAAAAGGTCCAAATTATATCTGGTACCATTTTCCATCACCTCTTTAATTTCAGATGACCAAAAGGCCCCATATTTTGACCAAGTCAGTAATTGCACACATATGACAAAATATTCCAAAATCTCTTTGAATTTTTTTTTCATATCAAAATTTATTTTTCAATCATGTTTGATGATGATGCTGTTCAAAGTTGTGTTTAAATGTACAATAAATATGCAGTGCTCGGTCAGTCTTATGATTTAGGCCTACCATTGTACTTTAGGACTTTTAAGTGTCTGTAACCTATTCATCAATGGCAGTGAATGTGAAAGATGCCAGCCTATGGCAAGTTAGATTAATTTATCACTTTGAAATCTCAGTAAAAAAAAATATTGAAACCTCCAAATTAATGTACCAATACGCATGCAGCTAAAATTTGCATAAACACAAATTTTGTACGCTGGTGTTAATACACTGCTACAAACGTTGCCCAGTTTGAGAACTTCTCTCACAATAAGTCAAAGGGCTTGTCTATGATACCTCCCTCATATAACTCTCTGTTTTGGCACAGTTCCTGTGGATATTTGGTGTAGTCATAAATTGGACCATGGCCATTTTGCAGTTTATACCACATTGTGGGCTGTGTCATGTCTTGATCTTGTTTACTTTTAATGGTTAATTGAATTTTGGGTGTTTTTGTTGGTACTGATGGACTCCACTGAGCAGGAAAAAGTACTAGCTAGAAGATTAGTCACAACTGGAGAAAGAGAAAACTGCTACACTCCGTTTGGTTTACCCTGCATCAATCAAACCACCTTGTTAGCCATATTGGATAGGGAAGCTTGGATGCTTTCATGACAAGAAACACTGTTGGTGATCACTCTATACTGTAGCTGTGATAGCAGTGATGAGTCTGTACAGGGTCATAGAGTATTAATAAAATGTAACCATAGCAACGTGATCACCTATGCTGCTAGTAGAACACACAATCATCCTGGTGAGAGCAGCTGACTTTTTTTAACAAAGAAATCCGCTCAAAAGTCATCAGTTGTAGTTCTCGCACACAGTTGCTGGCAGTTCAGCGTGAGGTTTCCTTGGGAGAATTATAGTCGGGAATTCTGTCGCTGGCTGGGGTCTTATACATAGTTCTGCCTGAGGTTTTGACCTAGCTGTGCCGACAATGTATCGCTTGAGTGGGGGTTACTGTGAAAGTCGTCTGGGAGCAAATAAATGATAGCAATCAAAGTCGTGAAATTATTTCCTGTGACAAAAACAAAAATGTTGATTTTTAAAAGGAAGCATGTTGCATGATAAACTTGTCATGACAGCTAAGGTATTTTTATTCTAATGTTTGTCATCT
>JAODAG010183370.1:0-14099 GCA_027574785.1 Orphnurgus asper
CTGACTACGTGCATGCAGTACGTGGGTTGATGTGCTCTCACTGACTACGTGCATGCAGTACGTGGGTTGATGTGCTCTCACTGACTACAGTGCGTGCAGTGGGTTGTGCATGCAGTGGGTTGATATGCTCACACTGACTATGTGCGTGCAGTGGGTTGATGTGCGTGCAGCGGGTTGATGTGCTCACACTGACTATGTGCATGCAGTGGGTTGATGTGCTCACAATGACCATGTGCGTGCCGCGGGTTGATGTGCTCACAATGACTACGTGTGGCAGGGAGTACACCTCATACTTGCAGCCGCCACCCCTATGTTGCATAATTCTTTTAGTTCAGAGCAATAAGTTTTCTAACTTGTTAATGTAATGGAAAACTCATAGAGACCCGAACTATTGTTTCAGGTAATCTTTCCACATTTGGAACTCCTCACAAGTAATAGCTACCACAATTAATTAGTATTTAATATAGATCACTGTAATCACAAAGCATCCTGGTTATAAACACATGGTCATCTTTGTTACTTTTTTTAAACTCTAGTATTAATATATATAATATATATAGATCATGGTGACTGAGGTCAACCACAAAGCATCCTGGTTATAACCTTGAAGGTAGCTTCCTGGTCCAGTTAAGTTGCAAAGTCATCCAAATTAATTTTGTGGTTTTTATTGAGCTGAAAAGTATGCCATCAGTGTCAGACCCTATTAGCAGATATAGCATAATTATTGTACTGTAACTTGTAAGTTCAGCTTGACCAATGGAAGAGATGCATGTGTATGTTTACTGCAATCAATTACTTCCAGGGATATTATAGTGGGGGGAGGGTGGGGATTATAGTAGAGCTAGCTATGAGTCTTTTGTAGTTGCTCATTAATGCTGTATACACCAGGCCATGACTATCTACCGAAGTATAGTACGAGTAACGAAAACAGAAAACCCACCTGGCAAACTGAAACAGCGGCAGCATATATGCAACGGCACCATCGCCCCAACCATTACCCAGTCCGGGCCATATATCCTTAACACCATAGATGCTCAACACGCTCTTATAGTGAAACGGCTAGCTGTAGGTATCAGTGTTCATCTGATGACATATAGAGCAAAAAATTAACACAATGAGCAAAAAAATATATTAAGCATGTACTGGAGTATATACAGGGCCGCCGAGAGGGGGGGGGACAGGGGATACAAATATCCCGGGGCCCGTGGAAATTTGGGGCCCGAAAAATTAGTTCATGGAATAACATTTATTTAGTATACACGAAAATATGGAAGAATGTGAAAATCACAAGAATACAAACTTATTATGATATTTCATTTTTGTGATTTGGCCGATTTTACATCAAATTTGGCAGGTTACCGTAGGCATTTACGCAACCTGACAACCCTGGTGCACATTCATAAGTTATCATCACGACTACATACGGTAGTTCTGACAAATAACGGTTAGTTTTTACGAGCTTTTCGCTACGTTAGAATTTTGCGCTTTCCAAAACTGTCAAATCTAACCTTAGTTTATACGGAACGTTGTTTGCAGTCAAACATTAAATGTTTAATAATTAAGTCTGGCCCCTAGCCTATCCCAGTATTAATTAAAGCCGGTGGTTATTGGTTAGGCCTATCTTTACGTAGACTTGGTATTACGGTACTTCTCAGAGGAAAGGGGAAAGAATGCAAGCTCATTATCTATCTGCAGATTCCCAAAATGAGTTTATAGAGCTATATGTGGTGACTTAGTCTGCTGTGGAGGAACGAGAGAGTGCTAAGTACTTTGCCATAGCCATGGCCGATGCCACTCCCGACTGCTCATTTCGAACAAACCACCTTCATATTGCGGTATCTGTCGTCGCGTATTGTCGAAGGTGAATATACGATTCAAGAGCGTTTCCTGAAGTTTGTAGACTGCAACGAAAAGACCGGACTTGAAATAGCAGCACTTATTTTGCAAGACATTGCAAGATAACAATATCCCGTTTAGCGATTGCCGAGCACAAGGGTATGACAAATGCGGCCAACATGTCAGGGAAGTACAACGGTGCACAAAGTCACCTGCTGGTGGAAAATCCACTCTGTGTATTTTCACCATGTGGATGCCATTCTCTTAATCTTGTTGGTTCAGATTTGGCAGAGAGCTGTCCAGAGGTGATTACTTTCTTTGGTATGGTGCAGACAATCTATAGCCTATTTTCTAGTAGTCCCAGGAGGTGGGACATTCTAACTAACCACATGGGATGTTCTCTTGATGGACTTTCTGGAACTCGATGGACAGATCATGTGGCCAGTGTTCGGCCCTTTGCAGCTCACTTACCAGATGTCAAGACTGCATTGAACAACACTTGATGCTAAATTTGACGCCCAACTTACCAGAAGTGAAGTGAATGGTGCAATAGCATTCGTGTCTTCATTCTTGTGCATCATCATGGCAGCGATATGGCTTAAGATTCTCGTTGCTATTGATAATAAAAACCAAGTGATCCAGGCAAGAGATGCCACGATTGACATTGAAGTCGAAAATCTGAAAAGTCTGCTACTTGAGCTGAGGAAGATGCGTAACACTCACACATTT
The DNA here is from genome assembly GCA_027574785.1 of Orphnurgus asper. NCBI lineage: Eukaryota > Metazoa > Echinodermata > Holothuroidea > Elasipodida > Deimatidae > Orphnurgus > Orphnurgus asper. The sequence continues at coordinate 2,566 of JAODAG010183370.1, forward strand.
CATGCGGTACTAAGTGAAACCAAACTTGTTGCCAGTGCAATTGATATTGCATCGCACTTTCCAGAGAGCAGAAAACGTATCACGTTTTACGATGAACCACGTGAAGAAGAACAACCGCAGGGTGCAGAAAATGAAACAAGAGGAAGAGACCATTTTCAGACGATATGTGTTTTACTCCACCCTAGATTCTGTAATTACAGGCCTAACAACTCGTTTTACCGCAGCAGATGATATCAACAGCCAATTCTGCTTTCTATGGAAATATTTGGAGATGTCCGATGAGCAAATAAGACGTGCCTGTGACAACTTCTCTAAATAAAAACAACGGGTCTAAATCATTGGCTGACGTCATACATATGAAGACGATTCATGGAGCAAACTTTGGAGCAAATGCTCTAAACCCACAGCTTAAAACTGTTGGGAATAAAATCGTTTGTTACAAACATGACGAACTGTTTAGCAACGTCTGCATATATCGTATTTTTTGTACTCTTCCGGTTACCGTGGCTTAACTTAAACTAATCAAAGACTACTAGCGTAGTACAATGGCACAATTAAGGGAGACTTAATAGTTTGGCTATCGTGAGCATGAGCACCCAAACCCAAACTTTCAAAGCATGGGAAGTGTCATTTCCGGCAATTTTTGCCAAAAATTTCTAGTGTCAATGAGTATTTACGTGAACTCCACACTTTGGTGCGAGGGGCCCGTGTTCATATTTTGTGCCCGGATCGGCGGCTCTGAGTATACAATTCCTTGCTGTGACATATCTGTTATAAAACTAGCCTGGCTCATCCATACCCTGTATTAAAGTAACACAGAAGAAAATGAGGTCATGATCATCCATTAAGAAATTCCCCTTAGTGATATAGCCATGTACTGCAGTCTATAGCTAGCTACATGGTGACAGATTGTAACATGCATGCTCTTGGCAGGATTCATGTATCTGTATATATAGTTCCTGCAACCTAGAGAGAGATGAAAATAGCATGCCTGCTCCACCAAATTGTGTGTATACACATATTTATACACCCATACATATATATGCATATACATATATGTATGGGTGTACTTATATATATATATATATATATATATATGTACACCCATACATATATGTATATGCATATATATGTATGGGTGTATAAATATGTGTATACACACAATATTTTTGTGTATATATTCAGCAGCTATGGAAAACTCACCATATACCTTCCACTCCCCCAACCTCCTCCAATTTAACTTAAAGATATTCCATGTTGCCCATAATTTGCGAGCCCAAAAAGCAAAATTGTCCCGTATGCCTACGCTAATTCTCTGGCACCTTTAAAATATCCCCACCAAGCTTGCACTAGCTCCTGCCATGTGCAGCTGCACCACCATACTCACAAGAGGTAGATCTAGAACTAGTAAAGAGGAAAATTGATGAAACTTCCTGCACGATCATAAACCTCATACCCAACAAGACATTAATCACATCCTCCCCCTCTTTATAATGCATCAACCCCAACCCTAGTAATCCCCCCCCCCAAATCCCACCCAAATTAACCAACCTAATTGAAATTTCCATTTGCTCCAAAATTGGTACCTTCCGACAAACGCGACCCCGCTCGCGCGTTGATCCGTTTCAGACAACATGGAGTCTCGATCGCACGACCATCTCAAGACACGATCGTGGAGGCAACGAGTATCAATTAATACGATGGAAAAGTAATTCTCCCCGCGAGTCGACGCATCACAAAAATGCTAACAACCTGCCGTGCTCTTTCACCATCGCTGCCGCCGCCGTAATTACCGCCACTGCCTTCTGAACACTTCGTGCGTACACAGCAGACGAAGCAATTTAAATAGGATGTGACAAAGTGATATTGTCTACAACACACGCTGACGTCAAACTAAGGATATGATGTAAGAATTAGATAGCAGTTTAAGGCTAATGACCACGTCACACGGGCACACGTGTTTGCTGCTATATTTCTAAGTTTAGAAACACTCCATATCGCTGTTAATACCACAGCGTGTTTACGGGGCTGCTCTGGGGTGTTTTGCAGCCACGCGGCTTCCAGAGAGTTCTCTCTCTTGCCTTGCGCAGGGCAGAAGCGGCAAACAGAAGCGACGGCAGCCTCTTGCAAACTTGCATTCCTCGTGGCTGAATCAAAACCATATGCTAGTTGACGATGGGGATGGATGATAAAATGCATGTATATATTAGGGTAGAATTAGAGAGTAAAATAATACAATAATAAAAATGGAGCAGTATACCCCCTGAAGGAAATAAAATTCAAGGGATATATGAGTCCATGATCATTTGCAGCCCAACATCATATTGCATTAAACAAATTAATATAGGGCAAATATTCACCAATGTCTTACATTGCTCTAGCTTAGTTGAAACTTTATATCCTGAGACATATTTATAACAAATGATCACACCTCCCAAACTTAACAGAGAAACATACACAGGAGTTGTACTTACAATGTAGATAGAGCATTGAGCCCCAAAATATATAAGTAATTATAAAGATCCCCCAAAGTAGAAAATCAATATCTTTCATGCTTGCAGGGGGTATATCGGTGTGTGACAAAGATATCTGACACTGCATAAGATATAGGAGCTTGTAGTAGCAACTTAGTCTGTATAATGCAATCACAAATTATTATCGCTTCCACAAACAGTGAAATTTCTGTGTCCATATAATCTCTTTAATATATATCGGCACATGATGGTGAGTGGTTTTAAACCCATGGTGGGGTCGAGCCACTATATATGTAGGAATCATCATATTTCAAATAGAACGTTGATATCAACAACAAATTCTGCTGTCAGTACTTGTTGTCTGGATTTCCAATAACCATATCCAAAATACCACATTAACCGTTTTGTAGTTCATTGTGGAAAACAGGACCATGCAGTATACCGTACTTGGCAGATAATTCAAATTGATGTTAGCTGCAGTCCAGCAGTGTCCATGCATGAATACCCAAAATTAGCAGATTCAAACTGCCCAAAAATTTAAGCCGGTTAATTAAGTCTGATATAACACCAAAATTGAGAGGACTTAATTCTGCTTAATACTGCTTAAAATTCCTGGCTTATATTGACTGAAACCTGACTTGCAATTCATTAAGAGAGTATACACAGCAGGACTTTCAAATAAGTACTATTTAAGTTTATTCTGGTTTAAGTCTGGTTGTCCATCAATGTACAATTAATATTCAGTGGATTTCAATTGCAAATTAGAGGGAATATGAAAAGCCAAATTATTCAAAAGTATGGTATGTAAGACCACCTCAAATATATTCAGTGTACATGTTTATATAAATATAGCATGGATATGCTATATTTGAGGTATGTACTTCATGTAAGGCTAGTACTACAAATTTATATGTATACATGTGTATGGAGATACTAGCCTATTCCCTACATTATAACATATACTCCTGTATATATCATATATTTGAGACTTAAATAGAGCAGTGTATGTATAATGATGGGCATGTTAGGGTTGTAAAAATTCACTAAAGTGGACAAAAACAGTCTTACAAGGCCCATTACCAAGTTATGTATGTCCTCTTAAGACAGTGATTTATAGCTTATTACACCTTCGATATAGTTGTAGGGAGTTAAAAATGTTTTTATCATTCTTTTCGATTAAGTTTTTGCGGACTAAAAAAAAGAATTACTACAAGATGAAGTAAGGACATAAGAGGGGGTTTCGAATAGCATTAATTGCTTTGCTTATCGACTTTGTCGGAGAGCTAGCTATAAGCAGCACGGTGTTGAGCTCCATGTAGGCTACATGCATCCGTCAAGACGTGCTTGATATACATGCTCTCACCAGGTCACTCGAATGAACTGTTTACTGCATAATTAAACGCACGAGAAGCTGGAAGAGGGTTAAAAAGTGTTCAATACAAAAGTATCATTCTGGTACAAAAATTATATTTTTGTATTTACTTGAGCACCTAACCCTAACCCTAATTTATAATATTGTGATCCCTTTTAAAGCAAAAAAAGTTTGCTCATGTGCAATGGTTCTTACATTTGCTTTAAGGTTAAGGTCAGAAAGGTACAGTTTTACTACCCCAAATGTTTAACAAACATTATGAACTGTATCTCATTTTCAAGCAAAATAAAAGTTGAATTATACTATCTGGAGTCATTTGCTGCTAGTTTTGACACCATACTAGGAGACTGTCATCCAAGGACAACTCCCTACTTAGTGACTGCATTCCAAGGTTGTTTCAGTCTATGTATGTACCTTCCAGCATCTTCAAACAGAGTTATAGGAACAAGTTATTATAAAACTGGTTTTGGATATCAGCGTACATGGTTTAAATTTTACTTTTGCCACTGGGACATCCACATCACCTTGCCTGTAACTTTCTTTGTATTTATTTGTAAACCAAATAAATGCGAGACAAATTGAAACAAACAAATACATGAAACAATTAAAACAAATAAAACAAACAAGCAAACAAATGAAACAAACAATTAAATGAAGAAAAATATAAAAGAAATAAAATTAAGCAAATAAAGGAAACAAACAAATGAAAGATCCAAAAAAATCACAAAGAAATAAAGACACAATTAAACAACCAATTACAACCAACAAACACAAATATTGAAACATAAAACAAACAATTGAAACAAATGAAACAAAAAGAAATTCACAAACAAATAAAACTAACAGGTAAAACCAAAAAATGAAAAATAAAAAGCAACCAATTAATACAAACAAATAAAACAATAACTGAAATAAACAGAATGAAAAAAAAATATGCAATTAAGAACCAACTTGAGAGATATCAGATGGTTCATGCAACTATTTTAAAATCAAAATTAAGAGTGAATATATAATATACCCACTTTACTCTGGGCAGGCAGATCCAAACTATATATGAACAAAATGAACAAAATTGGACCCCATGAGGACACAAAAATTCCATTTCTCTGATATGTTTCAAGAAAGAACAATCTGTTTTATGGTCAAATTTATAGTTAAAGGGGATCTGCATGTATCTAATTTATCACTGCAAATCAGTGCAGTCATCTAAAATAGAGGACGGAAGAAAACCTTCACGGACCTCAATCACGTTACAACCAGATTTTACTGAGTGTACTAAAGTATCATCCAATGTTTGAGTATTTGTAAACAAGGGGTTTAGATGCATGAACATGCACGCACGATTCACTGGAACCCGGCCCTCAGGAGAAGCATTGAAGTGATTTCATGCCCCCCCCTCCCTCCCTCCCACGACAACCAGTTAACAGTACCGTAACTTGAGCATCAATGGTGCAGTATAGCTCTATATATTGGCAAATGCTGAAAATTTAAGAACATGCTTTCACATGCATGCACCACCAGACCTACAATTAAGAACCCATCTACAGTATATATCAAATTTGTTGTGTGTTTTAGTTCACCTGTACTGTAGCATTATGTCTAGACAGAAATCCAACAGGGTATCAATAATTTACTTATTATAAACTTGACCTTCAAATGTCAACTAGATGGTTGACATTTATTGCCAAATTATTAAACCTGTGTCATGTTTTCTAGTGCCTACCCTACCCATCCCATATCTTGTGATTGGTCATGATCTGCAACAACAACAACAATAATATATAAATAAATATATTTTATTGTGAGATTGGGAAAATAAAGTCATTAAAATTAATTAAGCAGCTTCCATTAAAGCAAAAGCAGTTGTGTTTCCACTTGACAATGCAAGAATCGAGCTCATGATCCAATCTATAGTATAATATGTGAATGTGCCTGCATACTCAGAAAAAAAACTTGACCGCCCTACCAGAAAGGATCAGCTGACCGAAATGATAACTAATTGCTTGCCAACAGGTAGTTACTTGATTATTTACAACATACTTGATTATTTACAAGACTGATTGCTTATAACAGGTGAAAATTAAATCGAGACTTATTGTTCTAAGGAAGAATGACACTCCATGACGTTATTTGGGAATGATAAGATACACAGTGAGTATATCACTCATCATCATAATAAACCAAAACTTACCTGGTTTGGTTATTTACCAGCTGTATACTTACCTCATGTACATATGCATCACCCTTATATTACTGTGATCTAGCATCTGGCATAATGTAATAACACCATAGTGGTCTCCTCGCCCTTTCTGAGGAAGTCTAATTTTGTTTAAATAAGTGTTTGGAGTCATATCCTCTTCATGTGGAGGATGTAGCACTTGCCTCCAGGATCTTGTGAATAGACCAGGAAGATGCTACGCATCTTACTGGAGGTATGATAAACAATTCTTTCTAGACTTGACTACATATAGGATTATTCGAGAGAGAGATATCCCATCTGCAAATCCAACGTGGACTGCGACCATGGTCGATTGCTAGACCCTGATGGTGGACACCTGTTTTCCCTCATCCAAAGGGGGCACCAAGGAGAAGGGATTTCAATTCCTTTACTGGTGCATCCAGGGAGAATGATAGAGCTATTCCTTGCCCAGAGGAAGACTTTTCCCCAGTCTTGAATTGTAAGTTTGATTGTGGACTAAGTTTCATGAGCTCACTGCAACTTCCAGTTTTCGGTGGAAGGGCTGCTGTCTGTAGGTGTTTCCTGACAATGTCCAGGCATAGAGATGGAGCTCCTCTAGATTCTGGTGCCAAAGCTTACCATTCGTCTGAGCAAGGGGCAGCCTATCAGCATTTCTAGAAATAGAAGGAACCATCCTTGATTAGGCCAGTATGGTGCTATCAGGGTTGCAGAAGCATCTGAGTTCCTAAGAAGAGTCAGTACTCTGTGGATGAGCTAGGCATCGAGGCAGAAATGCGTACATCTCCAGCCCTGCCTAGTTGAATGGGAGGGAATCAATCCTCCAGGCTCTGGTGTTGAATCTCCTTGCCTCGAATGTTTGTTGTCGAGCATTCTCCTCTGTTGCGAACAGGTCTATCGAAGGTCTTCCACAGGGTTCGAACATGTGATCTACCTATATACTTTGGGTCTAAACCTTAATGTTGGAGAACTTCCCTCAGGACAAAGCATCTGCCATGACGTTCTCCTTCTCTGCTCACAAAGTTATGTTGAGGAGTTGGTACTCCATCAGGAGGTTCCACGGTCTCCGTTATTGGCTGGATGATCTTGTGCCTCCATGCTTGTTGATGTAGGCTACTGTTGTGAAGTTGTCTGATAGAACAGAGACACTCGATGGTCTTGGAGCTTTCATGCGCGAACTCGGATTGGTCTTCGGACTGCCTCTGTCTCTAGTGCATTTAAGTCTAGGGACATCTCTTCTGCACCATCTGCCCAAGACCACCTCTGTGTTCCAGGTTGCTCCCCAACATTTCAGTGGTGTGTCTGTCGGTAGCACCATCTGATAGCAGTGGAAAACTCAGTAGATATGGTTGTTGTGGTGTTAGCGAGGATATTTCTTCTTTTCTGTAGACTTTGGTGCAAAATATCCGATGAAAAAAAGGTCCGAAACATGCCAGAGACTGTATCATGTTACATCCGTGAGGACAGCAAAATAAGAAAGGTGTTATTAGATTATGCTAGATGCTAGATCACAGTAATATAAGGGTGATGTATATGAGGTAAGGGAGTACATGCTGTTAATTTATCTCGAAGACAAAATTCACCTGGCATTTCAGCCAGTTGTTTAGATTATCAGGAATAATAACCTTTAAACAGAGGTGTTGATAAATTAACCTTCTATTAGTTGTAGCTACACAGGCTCTAGGAATGAGCATTTTTAATAATCACCCGAGGGAATGAATCTGTGCATGCCCTTCACAAGACTGTGCACCAACTCAACAGGATCGAACAGGATCGAAGAGCATGTTTCCCTACGAAGTTTGCAAGCAAAAACCATCATTTCAGGGACATTTCCTTTAGCTTATAGTGTCTATGGCACGGATAATTCTGCATGATATCCAAGCAACACCTTTCAAGATTGAAGGCCTCCACTAATTGTTATTGTCAAGATAGTAGATTTGGTGGAGTTTTCATCTGAAACGTGTGGACTATTCATGGTACTGTAGGCATGACGTGTGTTACAACTCCCAGTGACTGGCTTCATACAGCTTTGTTTTATTTTATGGATTAATTGAGCAGAGATGAGAATGAAAAGCTATCATCTTTCAAAGTAGAGCTCCCGAAAAGCTATCGTGAAGTACCAACATTAGAGAATCTGTCTCCTTCATATACCCTTTTAATTCTCACTTGAAATTAGCGATTATGAAGCGTAGATTTTTTCAAAGAAATCAGTACCCAAAAGTAATTTTTTGAAATATATTCCTGCTAAGGAAGGAAATTAAGACTGGAGAAAGGAAAGGAGAATTCATTTTGTTAAATATTTCTCAAAAGGTAGGAAATCAAAAATGGAGAAAGGCTAACTTTAAAGTCTCCAAAATTCCCTGTGGAAGGTAACCAAAAATGGAAGGAATATATATAGCTTATTAGTGATATATAACATTTTATAAGCAAAATCATATGGTAATATTATTCGCTGAATCCCTCTCTCATTCTCTTAAGGTTTATCAGTTAGTTATGATCACATTATTATAGACATTTAAAGAGTTCGAGCTACGTACCATCCCGGCCCCCTTTAGCAACATTATGACCCCATGATACATACTGTATACATCTCACAATGAATCAGCAGATTCTGACATGTAAGTCACTAACAAAGGTCAAAGTACTTTAACTATTAATTATATTGGCAGCATCGATCCCTATAATTGCATTAATAATATAAAGGTTATCGCATGCTCCGACGTTGCACTCTGTACTTTCTTAGGGGAGCTATAGGAGAGCTTGTTTTGAAATATCGACCATCAGATATATATATATCCTCCGTTTTCGTCCTTGGCAAAGAGAGGTGGATTCCCTTTTAACGGTCGACGAGGAAGCTTTCTATTTTCTCAGTAATTGACTGGGCTTTATTTTATGATCACCTTATTCCTGATTATTTCCTACTCAAGCTGATAAAAATACTCCCCAGTAAGACCATAAGCTGTACATCCCGGCCAATAGGCCTCCATTATAATTGAGGATATTAATAGGCCTCCACCACTGATGGAAGGTAAGATATTGAAGGAGGTGGGAAAATTCCTGCAGCAGGGGCTTTACATATACTCCGGCTAATATTTTTCATCGACGACCGAGGGTTTAAAATTGGGTAATCGTAGCTGCCGTGGTAAGGGGAACAATGCAGAATGAATCTCGAGTTTGAATATACATGTAACGTCCAATATGGGGGGGGGGGTTGAAATGTCAGTGTATAATTATGAGTTCTACAAATTAAATTTGGAGCATGGGACGAGCATGGGACGATGCACACTGGTTACAAATTGTTGCCTCATGGGGTTAACCCTAACCCAATAAAACTCTGATTTGTCACACTACCATACTTTGGATATGCTTATTCATATATGTCAATATATGTTAATTTAATACTTGGCCAATCACTTGCAATGTAAATATTCCGTCACTTGAACCATTTGGAATTTCCTTCAAAGAGAAATGCCAGGATACTGATAAATTGTTGCAGAAATTAGGAAGCAATTGGGTACAATTATTTATAACCATATGATTCTTTACCAATTTAAAGAAAATGAGCAATGAAAGATTCAGCCTTAATTAAAATGGCCACCGTGACACCAATGTGCAATCTGGCAATCATGGTTTTTATATTATCATATTTTGTTCTCGATCACGTCAGCTAGCATTTCATGAACATCGATATTAGCCGACTTGAAAACATCATTATACTACTGGAGCAGCTGTCATATTCAGCAACCTTCAGTGCCATTGCAATTCACGACTGCTTCAAATTTTCCGAACATATATCGCGGCGTGTTGTTCAAACTTATCTGGGATTAGAGGACGATACATTCAGTGCAAGACAAGTTTACCTGATTTACTTCATCCACTACGTTAAGACCCTATATGTCCACATACATGAATCGAAAGATGCTTAATTCAATTTAAATCGTTCAAAATGCTACACTTCCTCGGAGAAGATCGATTGAAGGCACGTCAGTGGGGTACATATTTTATAACATATTTCGTCCTAACTTATCAGTGCATGCATTTCTGGACTCGCCCTTATAAACATCACTTTCAAATTCTGGTTCTTACAGTGTTTGTAGGCAGTATCTTAAAAATGATTGCAGTTTCACACTTATAAATTGCATCGTTTTGCAAAGTCAACTATCAAACATCAAAGTAATGAGTGTCGCCTCATTTAAAATACATGAGACTAATTCCTTAACAGAGAGATTAACCCAGTGTGGCATATTTTCCATTTCATCCTATAACTTTATCAGTATAGTTGTTTCTGGACACACTATAGATCTCACCTTTCAAATCTTCCAGTGTGTACATGTTTTTATATTACAAATAAAGCTTTAAAAACACACTTCAAAATTAAACTATTGCATTGTTTGCAGATTCGAAAATACGAAAGTGTAGCATTTATGGAATCATTCAATCTTAAGTGAGCAAACTCCTTAGAGAGAATTAAACTGTATCCGTTCTGACTTATTTCATCCTCGCATTATTGGTTACAGTCATGTCTGGACTTACTTTGAAAAATCTGTGAAACTCATCATCTTGTCCAGAAAGTTTAAAACCTGATAAATTGTAGCATAGACACATGATCCATTAATCAATTATTCATTATTGAGTGGGTGGTATGGACGGCTAGAAGAAAGAGTCTTCTGGAGAACTGGGTTGCTGGCATTTTGGAACAAAAAATGATATATTATATATATATATTTTTATGGGGGTGGTTATTACTTACTTCCCAGAAGGAAGTTAAATTACTATCTTTCTCCAGTAAATAGGTCGACAGTAGATATACCAGTTACCTTTCCAGAACGATTAAAAACACCAACTTCAGGGCAGTTTTCTTTTCTTTCCTTTTTATTCATTTGATCCACTCGCAAAGTATCAATTAACATACACACTTGAAATTCTCTCTCTCTCTCTGCATGCCCCCAGAGAAAATGATTTCTTCTTAAAACTGCCCCCACACAAGGTTTTCTCTTTCCTGTGTCTAGCTCCCATGTTCCAGGATCAGATTAACCTATGAAATATTAACCTTTTAGTTTATAGCTGATAAGGGTATATAGTATGATAGATAGATAATAGACAAAGAGTGGTTGGTTTATTAGCGGGTCTAACATTTATTTCATTACAAATTGTGATGGTATCACAATTTCGTGAATGGGGCATACATACAAATGATTGGTGGCCTGTATATATGTACAATATGTATGCCAAAATGAATAAAGATTATGCAACATATATTTATCCTGCAGTTCATTACAATATCGAGAGCCAATTAATTAGTTCATTACTTAATTAGGAAACAATTTATTAACATTTGTATTGCCATGCACAGTAGATTGAATCTTATATATGTCAATGGGAACGGCATCTTATCCAGACCGGGTCAGAGCGAGTTGGGGATATATAACCCCCCTCCCCTTCCCGCTTTTGATTGGTGACTTGTCCATGCATTCAAACCCCCTCCCCCAAC
>JAODAG010183481.1:0-14097 GCA_027574785.1 Orphnurgus asper
ATATATATAATATATATATAATATATATATAATATATATTATCTATAGCCTATCGTTTACTGCCTGCAGTACCTCAGGGCTCAGGATAAAACTACATGGAATTTCCAAACAGGGCAATTAAAACTTTTTTCTTTCTTTTTTCTTTGTGCACAATTTAGTTTGAACTACTTTTAATTGCAGGATCCAGCATTTTAATATTTGATATATATAATATTGTGAAATTTTGTTATGGAATTTGCTGCTAAAAATTCAAATATTAAGGAAGAAACTATATTTAGAATATTTGAGGGAAAACAAAAGCAATAGAAAATAAAGAAACACATAAACAATTGCTGTGGTGTGGGTGCTAGTTTGTGATGTCACATGAAGACTTGCTTCAGGTCAACTCTCGTACATTTTAAGGGGAATCAAAAACAACGATATCTAAAGAACTTATGGAATAGTTTTGACGCGGTTTCAATGTAATCTTCTGCTTTAACATTGAAAAGATTCAAAACTATACATCGATGTACCACCAGCCATCAATTCTTCACTCTGGCTGGACCCTTGCTCAATAAGTGACCATTCTTCGGTTGAGAAATGGTGAAAATCAAATCGCTTTGTTTCAATATATATATATCCAGAGCAGGTTATAATTCAGAACACGTTGATAATCATAGGATGTAAAAGTAAAAGTTTTAATGTGAATTGGGAAGAACTCGGATACACAAGAACACTACTATAACCCCAATGGCAATTTTGGAAAATTAAGTCGGAGTAACATTCCTCCACGAGCTGTTATCTCAGATATTGTATCTGTTAGACAAGTTATAACCTACACGCATGAAAGAAATACGTGAAATTTCAATGCACATTGTCCCCCCCCACCAATGGCCAGAAGTTAGGGCCTAATATGCTACATATATCTCGTTCAATTCTTTAATGCGTATATACCCTGCTTTAAACAAATTAAAAATGTAGGGGAGGATTTTTATTATGACAGAGCGACTTAACGATCGTCATCTTCTGCAGTAACAAACTAACAGAGCTGCGGGCCTAGAATACAGCTGTTTTTACTTTTCCACGGTTAACCGAGCCTTTCAATTTACACAACAGACAATTTCATGCATTTTGTTCCTATACCCAACGATATCACAGATTATTATTGGACAATCTGGTTTTTGAAAAATAAAACAGAATCAATAATTTCAAAACGTTTTCAATTGGAGCAACGGAAACAAAATATGAAGTAGTGCCAGAGAGTGGTGCCTGCAATCTGTCTTTCCTTGGGAACGGTGTCACCCCCTCGCTGGTTTGAAAAGTCGTCACGAAGAGGCAACAGAGGGGGCTGGTAAATTAAAAAACAATATCTGCAACTAAATTCTGAAATAGATACCCAATCTTATTATCACATTCCCTTCCAGCAAGCCAGCTGTCTAAGTCGGGGCTTATAAATACGACCACCACAACGGTCAGGAGGAGCGAGAGACTCCAGCACGGACCTGCATACGCTGCCAGCCGAAGATGCTTGCACCTCTCGATAAATTAGACTTAGGGAGAATCCTTCACTGCTCCATACTACTTCTTATTAAACGGAGCAGAGCAATTAACAGTCTGACGGTGCATTGTTGCGAGTATTATGAAGCTGTACACAATAAGGAGGTTCCCTCCAAATTGAAAAAGTTTGCACAATTTTTTTTCCTGAAAAAAAGTGTGTGTTGTACTGAACAAGTTTGAAATCCCTTCCAGAAAAATATTGACCAGTCAAAATGCTGGAAATGAATACAAAAGGGTCCAAACATGCAAGGATTCCATCCCAAGGTATCTTTATTTTAAATTCCACGTAAGTCCGACCACCTCAAATATCGGATGTATTTAAGGGTGTACACATACTACGTTTGAGGTAGTCTTACATGAAGTACATACCTCAAATATAGGATACATACACAAGTAATTCTATGTTATGGTGTAGGTTACTACAAGTGTACATGTATATATACTATATTTCAGGTAGTCTTACATGAAGTGCATATTCATCCCAAATGTATATTCTGCACCCCAGCAAAGGCATACGAGAGGTAGGCTATTTGATATTTCTGGTTGATTTAGCTAGATTTTAAGGCAAAATGTTTCGGCAGAAATACTGCGTGAACTAGCTGCTTATGAACAGTTTAACACTCACTGAATTCAAGTCTTTTCATAACAGAACTATTCAATTATAAACAAGTATTACTTGAAAAATTATAAAACCAAACCTATTCAATTCTATTCCAGGACACTTTAGCACCTACCACTTGATAATCACGAAAACATTTATTTCATAACGAGTCTATTAAGTTCTAAATAGGGCATTTTAACACCTTCTACTTGTTAATCATGAAAACAAGTATTTCATAACAGAAGTATTACATTCTAAACAAGCACTTTGATACTTACTACTAGATTAATTAAGAAAACAAATACTTCTTAATCACAGAACTATTAAATTCTAAGCGCACCAATTTCGTAGCAGTAAAGATATTAAAGCTGACTGTGTGGTTGAGTTTTATAACATTTAAAAGAATACATGGAGACGACTTTCACACTCAAAATTTACCTTGTCATTGTTCTGACATGATCAAACACATCAACAATGGAAGAACTATGACCCAATTCTGGGAAGTTGAGGTCTTTAAAATGAAAGCATAATGAAATATATAGTTCTCTTCATAGTTTAATATGCCGCAGAGAGTCGGGGGAAGACCCGTTCGCAAATTTGAACAAAGGCAACAACCGTGCTCCTCAATTGATGCGAACATTCGACACAGATGATATTACTGGCCTAATTCTGTTGGTAATTATGTGCGGGGATATTGACCAGGGGGAAGGGTGATTGTTCCCCTTCCAAAGGCTGAGGGGAACTATCCCTTGCAATTTTTATTTTATAAACTTATGTAAATTTATGTTATTTCAAATATCTGTTGTTTTTAATTTTTGAAATCCTTCTACAATCGTCACAACAAACCTGTATGATCTTCCATTATATAATTCCATAATATAATAAAATGCTATCATCTCCTATTTATTGTCACAATAAAACCATATCATCTCCAAAATGCCACAATAAAACCCTATCATCTCACATTAATTCTCACAAAAAAACCATCTCAATATTGCCACAAAAAAACCGTATCAATATCCCATTGCCACAATAAAACCCCAAATTGCCACAATAAAACCCTGTCATCTCCAATTAATTCTCACAATAAAACCCTATCATCTCCAATTAATTGTCACAATAAAACCATGTTGTCTCCCAATAATTATCACAAATAAAACCATGTCATCCATCTCCCATTAATTGTCACAATATAACCATAGTGTCTCCCAATAATTGTCACAATAAAACTCTGTCATCTCCCATTAATTGTCACAATATAACCATAGTGACGCCCAATAATTGTCACAAATAAAATCATCATCCCTTAATTGTCACAATAAAACCCTGTCATCTCCCATTAATTGTAATAACAAAACCCTATCATCTTATCATCTTCCATTAATTGTCACAATAAAACTCTATCATCTTCCAATTTCCATTAATTGTCACAATAAAACCCTATCATCTGAAATTACTGTACCATCTTTTGTTACAAGTCCATCTTGTACTTGTTTTTAATGGATGACAATGGATGTCATGGTACCTTCTTAAGTACTACTACAGCTGTGTGACCCACCTACAGTACCAGTTTAAAGCGGTTCTTTGCAGCACACACATCCAGAAGATGTTTCAAAATTTGCCAGTAAAAATGTTTGGTTGCTCCTGCCTGGCAAGCAAGATTTACAAATATTTTGCCCAAGGCCAGCGATGTATTTCCGCAGGTATTTTATCTTCTCGTCGCAGTATACTGCTTCTGGCGAGACGCTGCAGGGTTACCTCGAAGGAACTATACGTGTGCGTACGATGTGGTGACAAGTGAAATAATACACGGCGGGAAAATTTGGTTTGCCTCCCGACCTTTCATTTCAGATGACAGAAGCGCCAAGGACCGACGGCCATTGATAGACGGACCGACAGACATTGCGCCAAGGACCGACGGACATTGATAGACGGACCGACGGACATTGCTAGACGGACCAACGGACATTGTTAGACAAGGTTAATTAATACCTGTTTATACGCTGGCTGCGCATAATAGTGTCAATGATGCAATTACGTGACAATTATGTCTTCTGTATGTTGGTAAAATATTTGTTTCGTCATGGCAATTTTGGCAGTCTAAAGTAAAGCTGGGTACAGTTACCGATCATATATTTTTATACCCGTTCTACTTTTTAAAAACAGTACCATACGTGGTTATATAGCCTGGCATATGGAAGATAAATAGAAACGGTAATTAATAGGGAATGTTTCATATATATGTAACATATATACTGACGCCATAAAGATGCGGGGAAACTTAATGTTACACTACACCCGGCGGATGGATCACAACTGCATACAGATAGTTTCCATAGATTTTTGTATTCTTGGATAATGACTTATTACAAGCAATTATTATTATTATTATTTTGTAACTAATTTATATTCAAACGAATGTTTACAGTAGGGCAATACGAACAGTAAACTTGCCCCCGGCAAGTAGTGCAGGTTTTTGTTACTCGATGTGATTTGGTGATGTCATCCTCACCAGTTGGAGAAAGAAATAAGGAAGTATGGTTACTATCGGGGGGGGAAAATAAAATTAGGGGCGGAAGAATTGGTGTAAGATCTTTTATCGGCTAAAGATGACCCGATATCAACGAATGCATTAGCAATATTATGTGAATCCTTAAT
The DNA here is from genome assembly GCA_027574785.1 of Orphnurgus asper. Lineage (NCBI taxonomy): Eukaryota > Metazoa > Echinodermata > Holothuroidea > Elasipodida > Deimatidae > Orphnurgus > Orphnurgus asper. Next base: position 4,796 of record JAODAG010183481.1, read on the forward strand.
GCGAAGATCATCTTCTTCGACAAAATCGCAAACCGCAGTAAGAACGTCATCTCTTTATACATGTATCGGAGACGGATTCCCTGATATTGTTGGAATTTGGAAATGATTTTGGTATTTGATGCTCCTTGAAACTGCGGCATCGATACACGAGGAAGGAGGAATGTCTCGCATCAAAATTTCATTTAACTGCCAAGAACGTTACGAGCCTGCAAACGCACCGCAAAGGCTGGTGTGCGGAGCGTCGCTCTATGAGGGAGAGTTTGACACTCGTCGGCGGTGTCTTTGGCTGTTCAAATTTCGCTGGGGCAAGCTTCTGACACTCAAGATTACCTCTCTTCTCCGTCCTGACAGAGAGTAACGAAGCGACCCGCTCAGATCGATCGGAACGAATGTCTTTCGAGCAGAAATGAAATGACATGCAAAGATCTCATTAATTTTAACATAGTAGTTCTAAGAAAAACTTACGAAATGGTAATAAAGAACAAACAAACAAAACTCAGGCCTGCACAGAGAGAAGCATGTTAAATGAGATTCTACCACCTACAGCAATCCTGCACTGTGATTGGCTTAAATTTGGCCTGTTATCACGCGACAAACCAGCCAACAAATCGGTGACTTTCATCGTTTATTCGGGTTGGTAGAATAGGGCAAAAGAAAAAAAACCCACTTTTTGTCGGACTAGTATCGGTGAATAAACCGTCTCGAATTGACAAAATAACAATGGACTTGGCTATGTGCCTCATCTTTATCTCAAGTCTTATTCAATGAAAAATAGTCTGCATTCCTGTTTTTTTTAAGAAAACCCACCCAAGAAAAAACCTGGGCTCTAAACCAAACCATGGCAGCATTTGCCACGGCACCATCGCTCCAAAACTGACCCATTTCTCGTAGCCCGAAACTGACCCACTTCTCGGCCCCGAAACTGACCCACTTCTCGGCACCGATCCTATTCCGATCGGACTGTAAGGAAAGTCCTGGAGACCACTGGGCGAGAGCGTATTCCTTAATTAAAGAGGACACATACTGAACCAAACAAATTTGGTCACAGTAACCAGACAGACAGCAGCTATTTATCACAAAAGCCAATGTTTGAGAATTGTTGGCCATTGTCACATTTTGTAGCAAATTTGAGATTTTTTTTCTTCACCACCCTTGTTCCTATAAAAATAATGTTTAATTTTCTTAGAAGGGTGCTTTCTCTGTACTCAAATGAATTCTTTTCATACTCATTAAACATCTACGGCAGCTAAGTAGCTTCAATAAAGGTCTCGAGCATTAGGTTCCGACATCAACATTTAGAATGACTTTCCAGGTCGGGCAAGCGGCGTGCCGATTTCACTTTTATAACCTTGCCCTGTTCACAGCACGGTAGAACAAAAGATCCGATGTAGTCTGGTGTTTGTTGTACTAATAGAAACTCGACTGAGGGCCCTTTGTAACACAGTTCAGCTACATAAAAATGTAACCCACGATATTTAGATGAATATGGTAGCTTGTAAGTGCAAAACATAATCATGTTGTCTCCTACACTGTATAATTTCAATCTATACATTCATACACATGTCAATGCCTTGTTAAGTCATTATCTCGGGCACTTTTTCTAAGGTACCTTATATTTAGAGTGAGATATTCTCGTGCCCAACAACATGGTATCTATTTCCGGTACGCAAAATCTTTCTCGCGCAGTTAACACAAAGCATGTTGCTTTGCGATTTCTTTTGGCGAAACTTTATTTATAGACAATGTAGTTTCCCTTTTGTTTCCACAAAACTTACTGGTTTGGACTTTTTCTAGCTATATACTTATATAAAATTATCCTTGCTACATCCCTGATGATATTCATAACTTTGTCCAGTGACTTATCGCTTACCTGATGATGATCACAATCTTGACGAAAGAATTATCCTAGCTACGTCCAAGATGATGATGGTAAACTTGTCCAATGAATTATCCTACAATAGCTACATCCATCCATGATGACGATCGTAATCTTGTCATTTTGTCCTAGCTACGTCCCAGATGATGATCGTAATCTTTCCAATGAACGTTCCTAACTACGCCCCAGATAATGATCACAATCTTGTCCAATGAAAGATCCTAACTACATCCCTGATGATCATCATCTGGAACAATGAATTATCCGAACTACGTCCCTGATAATGATCACAATCTTTGTCCAATGAATGATCCTAACTACATCCCTGATGATCATCATCATCTGGACCAATGAATTATCCGAACTACGTCCCTGATCATCATCACAATCTTGTCCAATAAATGCTTTTTAAAGAAAATCTGTCGAAGTCCAAGAGCAACTGCCCCACAGGCAGGCCCCTTCCCCAACCAGAAGGGAGCATACAAGGTGGATGGAGGGAGAGTGGCATAGGATTACTTAGTTTACAGTCAGGATGTGGGTCCTCTTTACTTAAAATTGCATGAGGGGCAAGGTACAATACCACTTAACAAAAATTAGTAGTATGATGCTAAAGTACTGTATGAGGTCTAGTTGGTTTCTCATCATGGGTTTATCATCAGTAAAGGCCTATCTACTAGTCATATTTGTAGCCTAACGTCATCTTGCAGCATTCACAGTAGATGTCAGAAATGGCATGGAGGCCTGTTAACAAAGATAGGCGAAGATAGGCTAATGGCCTAGCCTAGCAACCTAAGCTAAAGCCAAAGCCCATGAGGGAAAAAATAAGTATGATGCTAAAGTACCGTATGAGGTCTAGCTGGCTTTTCATCAGGTAAAGCCTATCTACTACTCATATTTCTAGCCTAACATCGTCTTGTAGCATTCGCAGTAGATGTCATAAATGGCATGGAGGCCTGTTAACAAAGATAGTCGAAGATAGGGTAATGGCCTAGCCTAACGACCTAAGCTAAAGCCAAAGCCCACGAGGGGAGGCGATATTTCTAACAATAAATTCTTAGAACTACACGTAGGTACGGTAGATAGTGGTGCATTAGTTAGGGGGGCGACTGGTGAATGAGGATGAGCGATGTGGAATTACTCACATATTTCCAGCCTAACGTTGTCTTGCAGCATTCACAGTAAATGTCAGAAACGGCATGGAGGCCCGTTAGTAGTACCCTCTCTTCGGCAGGGCCACAGCCTATGTTCACTCTGCGAAGGGTTAGAAGAAAAATCGACGCAAACTTATTTAAAAGGCAGGCTATAAATTATCATTCCCCAAAAGATGTTCTTTGAAAGGTCAAAAACTTTTGTACGGGCTCGATCACGTTAGAGAACCACATAAAATATAGTTTGTGTACATTGATACCAGCATATCCCCTAGCCACTAGTATACACATGCATACACATACTGTCATTGGTCTTACGTGAGGTATATACCAAAATACCAAATGGTGTGAATATCGTATGCAGGTGGTAGGCATTATCCCTAAGGTACCTCACCATGTCACAAGAGACGAGGCAGCCTTGGATTAGTAATGAACAATAGGTGAGCATATAAACGACTCCTTGCAGTGTCTACAGATGGCTGTGGTTCTTGGCAAACCGTCGTAATTCACATGCCCACATGCGGTATGCTCCGCTAAATGACATGCTGCTGCAGCAAAGTTGGCTTCAAGCACGGCACAGTGACAAACTATGTAGGCTTACTTAGGCCTAACAGTTATTTTAGATTCATAATTCATAAAACTAAGGAAGGACAAGTATCCTCACTAATAATAGACCCTGAAAACCAAGGACCCAAACCACAAGAACCCAACAGACCTCAAAAGTCTACCACCTATGAAAAATGTCTATCAAGAGAATTGTTCAAGGCATTGATACTTTTATTTTAGATACCACCACTAAATCAGGCAAACTACATGCATTCCACTCACCCACAACTCTCTGTGAGAAGAAATTCTTCCTTAACGTTTTAACCTACATTGCCCCTTCTACAGCATGAAACAGTGGCCTGCCTCTATTGCTCCTTGACATGATAATCTTAAAAATGTATGAAAAATTGTCAAAACCATGAACCATTTTAAATATGGTGAGATGGATCACCATGAAGTTACTATAATCCTGTCAATATGTAGATGATAAATCATGCAGTAGGCCTAAAACTATAATATCATTATAATCTCTAGCTTGCTGCTTCTTCATGTGTTTCTCGGGATTAGCGATGAGTATCGGCTGAGAATGACCCCATCGGCAGATTTTCGCTTGGGCAACTTTTTAGGACTCCTTTACCAAAATATTGCCAACCGATATCGCTGGTTCAGTTACGTAGCCTACTATATTGAAAAGTATCTATTCCTACTCTCGATTACACCTTTTGTTGTATAATAACTCAACTTTTAAGCTGGGAAAGATATGTACAGAACAGTAGGTCAATGACCAGCAGCTCATAACTATGAAGAAATATATACTTCACATAAGACCACTTAAATATAGGATACATGCATGAGTATGTATCAGTTAGTGTGTAGGCTAGTATCTACTGTACATACATACACATATCCCATACAGTATATTTGATGTACTCTTACATGAAGTACAAACCAGAAATAGGGCTATACTCCATAGAACACCAAATGTAATGATCACAACATCCTGGAAGTCAACATAATTCTTGGGAAGCAATGGCAGCATATGCTGGCATGACTTTCAACTCCCACTAGTGTCTACACATACGATATCGATAAACTTCACACTAAATTCTCCTCTCTACATGATAACTGTGATGTCCTAAAGTAAATTACTTGAATAACTAAACTTGAAATTATTGCCTTAATAAAAATAATAATACATATATTATATATTGACTGATAATATAACATATTGACTGATGATATTAACTGATAATACATATATTACATATTGACTGATATATAACATATTGTCTGATGATTTGTATAATATAGAGACTGATAATATAACATATTGACTGATGTATACTATATTGACTGATAATACATTGACTGATGATACATACAGTAAGACATTGCCTGATGATACATGACCCATTGATAAAATTGTCTGCCTGATACTTTGATACTTTCATTTCACCGAACCATCCTCAAAACTCCTTCCCTCCTTCCCTCCTTTCACCCTAACCTCCTCCCCACCCTCCCCCCTGCCATCGCTCTTTACTTAAAGCAACCGTACAAGACATTCAAATTGGCCTGTCCTTGAATTAAAGCCAACCGTTTGTCCGTTTTTAGTTATTAATCTTTGGCTGGACTATGCCTGTATTTGTCAAGAGGGGGTTTACTAAGAGTTTGCCATTACTCAAAATTCCCAGGGCCTTCGTTTGTGGAACTTGTGGGGGGGGGGAGGCCGCCTCTCTCCACACATTTTGTCACCCTCCCGGAAGACGTTTCCCCCCTTTTCTCCCACGCCTCCCAAGAGGTTTTCTAAAATGGCAACAGGAGACGGAGAACCCTGATCCAACTCCCAAAGTCCCACGTCGACGTCATAGGAGCCAATTGCCCAGGAACGTGCGTTTAATTGTTGAGGGTATTTTAACCACTATCAAAAAGGGGGTAGCAATCCTTTACACAAAGGCTTGCCCCTCCATAGAGAGAGAGTACAACTGTGCGTAGACTTATTCGTACCGTCAATCTTTAGCTTGGCTGTAATCTAAACATTCGAACAAATTGTACGTCAAAACGTCGTTCCAGTACGGGATGCCGCAGTAGTAGATGGTTGTAACATGTAAGCAATTAGTGAGAGATGGGGTAATTAGGCAGAGCACCCGTAACAAACAAAAGAAGAAAAATGCAACTTACACAGAGTTGAAGAGATAGGCTCTGCCTTGGCTTCCCTGAAATGACTAGAATTAAGAGAAAGAGGAAAAGAGATTAATTTTAATAAGGTTGGTCGTGCCTAAAAAGCCTCTTCCCGCTTCTCACGCAGTCTTGCGGCGGTGAACATTTCACTCCAGCGACCTGCCGAGAGTGGTGTGACGAACGCACCTTCACCAGTTCACGCCGAGCTTGAAGATGTGCAGCGTACCCCCAATTTTTAAAATTATTTGGTCTAGCTCTATGATGAGTAAAAATGCGCCACGGCAGGCGTGACGTACGGTACGCACAAGTGGCCGTCGGAATCGAAACTTACGGCCCGGTCGTACGACCGGTGGCCCGAGCTATGAAGCAACGGCGGCTACGATACTGCGCGGCTGTGGAGCGGCTGTACGTCAAAGGGGCTATGCAAGTGAATTTGCCTTTGAAGACCCGTTTATGACCTTTTACCTCAACACCTTGCACAATGGCTGTACCTGACGATTCTGATCAAGAATTTATTACTGCAAACGAACATCATGGTTTTACCCCCACCCCTCCCCCTTGATGACCTTTGACCTAAAAATTATCAATAACTAGTAGGCCTAACTAGTAGGCCATCATACATAGTGATTATGACCAACTTTGTTTGTGGTTTAGGTAAGGCTGCTTCACTTCAAGCAATTAGTTTCCTCTTATTTTTACAAAAACATGCTTTAATATAGAAGCCTCCATAATATATACCCCACTATATAAAAACATAATTTGTATTTATTTAACCAGGTGTCATCAGCCAAACTTGTTTGTACACTTGGGCTATTCTGCTGTTAATGTAATCCTAAACAGATGGTCATCCTCTTCTGTGCCCAGCTGAATACTTCCACAGTTTGGAAATAATTTGTTATCACCACAGTATAGCTTAGTACTACTAATAGCAAGCTATAGCAAGGGCACCCAATTTGACCCTCAGGTCAAAATTGAGATATATCCCTGGATGTGACTACAAGCAACCAGAAGATTTGGAACAGCTGTCTATCTGCACATAACATTATTTGTTCCTGGAGCAGCTAGGAGGGAAATCCATTAGAGGTTTTTTTTTTTAGATTCACTACTTGATGGATAAGCACTTTAAAAATGATACAGCAGAATAGTATTACTACTATATAGTACTAATACTACCAGCCAGGGTTGATTGCTTACGCAGCAAATGATTGCCTAGAAATCTGTGCACAGGAGGTAGTAGGTAGCGAGTTAACGCAGGACAACAATTTGAGTATTTTATTGTTGCTACAGGAGATTTCAATTGCTACTTAATGCTACAGTTATTGTGGCAATAGAGACGATGGGAGATGATGATCACACGTTTTATTATTTCATTTAAATTCCTGCAAGATCCAAGGAGAAAAAAACAGGGAATTTGGTCTTTTCCGTTTAACAGCAAAAATAGACTGGCACATAGCCATTAGCCGTTCAAATGCAGCTTGTATACATATACATTCGGGGAGAAAACAATATCGTGATGCAGAGACATGCATTTAGAGAGTGGATGGGTGGATTAGTCTTGCCTGATTTGGTCGTAGTGTGTAAAAGTGTCGATGCCTTTAAGAATGCTCTTGATAGACACTTTTTACTGGGTGGTAGACTTAGTTTGAGGTCTGTTAGGTTCTTGTGGTTTTGGTCCTTCAATTTTGGGTCTCTTCAAGAGGACACTTGTCCTTCCTGACCCTTTAGTTTCAGAACTAAACTATGCATGCAGTCACACACTCTAACCTTTTGAGTAACCTTTGGACCGTGGAGAGGGAATTTTTTGTGAATGTGATAGTCTATGTCGTACTTAGACCCGATGTCGTACTTAGACCCGATCGATCAATAAGAGCTTATGAAAACAGCTGTCATGCATCAATGCAATAAACTGTTCTACCGCCGCCCGAAGAATATACCAGGAAAGACAGAAACGTATACCAGGATAGACATACCTGCCGTGTGCCTTTGTCATACTAAAAGTGATCATCTACAAGCCCTACTTTTGTAGAAGAAAACAAGCCAAAATGTGTGCCAGACAGGCATAGAGGGGAAGGGGTCAGGTGGTTGGAAAATCCCTTCCAAGTCAGTCACATCACTCAGGGTGTATTCACACTTTTCACAATACTGTATGGTTGTTCAAGCTTGCCATCCCCTTCCCTCCCCCCTCACTAAAGATATAGCTACATGTGTTTCTGGTTGCATGACCATCAACTGCCACACACTCCTTTTCTCAGACTGAGCAACAAATCTGGCATTTTCAGCTTGAAAATTTCTTCCACACAAATCAGTCATGCTAGGGGATTTACAGAGATTTATCCCAAAGTCTCCTGCCGGCCACAGCAATAATTAAAACCTCCCACTTCAAACTTCCTAGCATTGTGATGAGTCACACACACCACACTTCACCATGGCGAAAAGGTCACAGGCATGGAGAACACTCTATCTCTCCATTGACAACTTTTACAAGGAACCCAAACAGCATGAGTCACCACCACCCACAACAACTGCAGTGAATATAAATAAATGCTGCACAGCTACACAGGTTAGACGAAGCTGTTGTGTATGTGCACCTCCACCCCAGAGGTCATTGGAAATGAATGTTGACAACTCCTAGGCCAGTTGCAGTGTGTATACTGTGCCTAGTGCAAGAAAAAGGCTGCCGTACTGTGTAGCAGTGGCAGACGATAACGACCGCCATTCTCACGGCCCAATGGCGGCCCTCGGGTCGAACCGACCTATATAACTCTACGAAAGTCAAATCTTGAATTCTCGGCTTAAAGTCAAAGCAATAGAGAAGTATACTAAATATTGACCGGGAATGGCCGAAATTGGTGTTAGCGGTTGAATATCGGTTTCTTTTCATTACAAAATCAGCCTAAACTAAATTTTTTGACTTATTTTAGGCCTAAGTCAATATCAACAACACACTTGCCTCTGATTGAGAGTCAAATTCAAGCCTCAGTCATATTACAAGTATAATTTCTTTCAATTCTGCACACGCCTCGTTTCATGGCCTCGTTCGCGCAGGCTTGCTAGGTTCGAGTACTGTACTAGCACAAGCAGGTAGTTGGCCGTCATATAAAGTAGTGCTGATATAAATTCATGAAAAGAATCAATTAATACAATACTAACAGCTCAAAGTTCATTATGACATTCAAAGATAGGATAATCCCCCAAACGATCCCTTACTATAACACCATGTTTACCGAACAAAATTCCGCATTTGCTACAACTTACATGGATCTGTATCACGCTGAGCGGGCCAGAAATCACCACGCACTTGTACTGCAAACATGCGGTACTCTAGCGGGGGAGAACACCCATGCTCGCGGGAGAAACGCAAACACATTAATGTTGTGTTTTCATAAATGTGGAGGTGCGTTGAAAATAAATTATATTATTTCGGACGTATCAGTGAAAACCAATGTTGTCCAAGCAGTCGTGCTTAGTGATCATGTGTTGTTTGTTTATCTGTGTGGCTTAATAACAGAACATTACATTGTAAACTATATAATATATATATTATATATATATAT
>JAODAG010183592.1:2619-14093 GCA_027574785.1 Orphnurgus asper
GGTGGGTAGGTTGAATGGTTTCAATGCAGTTTGTGGTGGGTAGGTTGAATGGTTTCAATGCAGTTTGTGGTGGGTAGGTTGAATGGTTTCAATGCAGTTTGTGGTGGGTAGATTGAATGGTTTCTATGCAGTTTGTGGTGGGTAGGTTGAATGGTTTCAATGCAGTTTGTGGTGGGTAGGGTTAATGGTTTCAATGCAGTTTGTGGTGGCTAGGGTTAATAGTTCATTGCAGTTTGTTGTGGGTAGGTTGAATAGTGTCTATGCAGTTTGTGGTGGGTCGCCATTTAATGGTTTCTATGCAGTTTGTGGTGGGTAGGTTTAATGGTTTCTAAGCAGTTTGTGGTGGGTAGGGTTAATGGTTTCAATGCAGTTTGTGGTGGGTAGGTTTAATGGCTTCTATGCAGTTTGTGGTGGGTCGCCATTTAATGGTTTCTATGCAGTTTGTGGCGGTTAGGTTTAATGGTTTCTATGCAGTTTGTGGTCGGTAGATTGAATGGTTTCTATTCGATGAGGCCGGTGTCTTTATTTCCCCTGTGTTCTTCAGCCAGTAAAGGATCGGTTTGTTTGGATAAACTCCCCGGTCATAAGACCTGTTATTATCGTAAAGCAGTGATGCATCTCAAGAGGCATGTACCCCCTACTCTCATTTCGTAGATAAATTGGCAGTATTTCCAAATTTTGTAGATTTGCGCCCCCCCCCCTACATATGGAAAGAGGCAGATTGATTGTTGATTCCCCCCCACCCTTCTATTTTGAAATCCCTGGATCCACGACTGCCAAAGTTGTCACTACAAGCCAGGAGCTAACTCGTCTCAACGTTAACTCGCCCGAAAACTGCGTACAGGAAGCGTCAAGCAGCAATCAAACTGCCGCAACTACTTCCGATAGGCCCCCTTTATTGTTTTGATGACCCCGGTGCGTGTCTCCGTACGACGCTTGCACTCGGCAGCCCTGGAAGAAGATGATGATGATGACCTCGTGGTTAAAGGAAGTAAACCCACCCTGCGAGGTGAAGGGCAGATTCTTCCATTCAAGGCCATCGGTACTTAGGGCTCGTTCCCGTGCGAATAAAGTCTGCAGGCAAATGTGTCCTGCACTCTTCGCAATCCTTGCTATGCAGTCGGTTTTTATTTTACCCATTTCGGTCGGACAAGCTTTCGGCTCCTTCCGCAGATTTCCATCCTGGTTCCAAACGATGAACTACTTCATTTCCAATATTTGAAGATTTGCCTCGTAAAAGAATTTGTTTAATCCTCTGAAATGATATTATTCTCCGAGTAAACGAAACTTGACCTTAAAGGTTAATGGCCTGCGAAAACACCGGGATGTTATCATTATGTTCTAAATTAGTTACCGGAATATATGATAAGACAATCCAAGATTTCGGTGTATACTTCGTGTAAGACCACCTCAAATATAGGATACATACATGAGTACGTAATAAGGGTTAGGCTAGTTTCTAGATACACATATGTACATACACTATATTTGAGGTTAGTCGTACATGGAGTACGTACCAAGATTTCCCCGTCGACCGTAACGGTTTAAGGAATCTAACGGAACTTTGTCTGTCTCTCCGTAGGTGTGATCGACAGTGAAGATATACCCCTGAATCTCAGTCGAGAGATGCTCCAGAATAGCGCCCTCATGAAGTAAGAATCATCTTTAAACTTCCAATTAAATTAACGCCGTTTTACCGATGAAATGCAAAATACCGCCAATTTCGAAGTCGATTGTTATGTCAAGATTGAAACCCCCCCTTCTCCTTTCCTCCTCAAAACAGGAAGCTGCAGACTGTGATCACGTCCCGTTTCGTCCGTTTCCTCCAGGACAGCGCCAAGAAAGACCCCGCCAAATACGACAAATTTTTCGAAGAGTACGGCATCTTCCTCCGGGAGGGGATGGTGTCCTCTCAGGACCAAGTGGAGAAAGTGAGTCCAAGAGAAATATAATTAAAGACTAGCCTCGACCCTCGCCTCTGTGGTTATACTTATATGTCTCTCCCCCACGATTTTGATCTCCAAAATTTTTCTATTATTTTCTATTTTTAGGTAGGTTAGGGCAGAGTTGATTTCTGATAACTTTCTCCCATATCTGCAGCAAAAACCACTTGGCCTATTCCATCTGCATGTCGTGTCGTTGACCTACTATAGCCTGTAGGTCAGTCAGTCTTGCACTCACCTGTATTCCCGCTACCCGGAATAATGGGATACAAATTTATTTCACCAGTTTTAGCGAGAACAAAGGCCCAGCAATGAAACCGGTTCCAACCAGCTTAAATTGCGAAACATCGATAGTTTCCCCCTAAAACACGCCCAGGTATACTTGTGATTGGCTCCCCCACAGCTCAGTAATACTATTTATCCAATCACAAGTAACGATGTTTTTATGACGTCACTCAATACGTGCTTTGGTACGAGATTTCTTCCAAGATCCTGCAAGCCTCGAGGAGATCTGTTTTAATCGTCGAATCGAGAGGTCGCAAATCATGCCATAATTTATCTCAATAATTTATTTAACGCTGCTGTCCTGAATTAAAGAGACGAAGAATAATTCCTTTAATCAACATAAAACTTTCTGTTGGCCCACTTCTTTTGACGCATCATACAAATCCCCTAGGGCAAGTCCCTGTTGTACCTAGCTCTTACCAGACCAACCGGTGTACTATTCCCATAACATCGCACTACTTTCTTTGTCCACAACGTCAGGAAGACATAGCCAAGCTGTTGCGGTACGAGTCGTCTGCTCTTCCACCCGGACAGAAGACGAACCTGATGGAGTACGGGGAGAGGATGAAACCAGGCGATAGGAACATATTTTACATCTGCGCACCCAGGTACGGATGAGTCCGTGATGGAAAACGATCACCGAGATGCAAATTTCCCAGTCGTCTTGAAGATCTAATGCGTAATCTCGAATTGTGCTTTGTGTTTTCGATTAAAAATTCATGAGTTGTCATATTATGCCATGCCGGCATATCCAAATCATTCTGACAACCTATATTTGACTATATATCTCGCAAAGCTGGTTGAATGGACATCAGTGCACTCTGTCTATGTATCTATCCATCCTTCCATGCCACTCGTACACACAACCCATCAATCCATTTGGGATGTTCAAATATCTGGGGGGAGGGGTCATTTCAAGTCGTCGTTTGCAAATCCTTTTTGAATTGAATAGGTTCACCACCAAAGTCCTAACGAAAGGTACATAGTGGCATGTATTAAGATCTTTGGCAGTATCGAGGTCAAACTTCATTGATGTTCCATTGCTCTAATTGCTCCAGCTTCTTTCACAGGATTGAATAGATTGCTCTCCATACATTTTCACAATGATCCTTAGTTAGTACAGTAGGTCGTGTAAGGTTAAGGTCATCTAAGAGCCCTTTGACGACATTGTTTAACAACGTTCCCATTGCTGCATTCCAGGATTCATTTTTGGTATTCAGGTCAAAGGTTGTCTAAAGTCGTTTTTCTGTTCAAGGTAGATTTTGATTGGCTCTGATGAAACTTGCATAGCTGTGATTTTCAGGTCAAAGATCATCTACAAGCTCATTTGACGTCATTGCCCAAGATTCTGTCATTGTTTTATACAGATTCTTCAAAAATGCTTCTTCCGTAGCATTGAAATTTAAGAATCGGAGGTGAAAGTTCATTACGGAGTGACTATATTAACAGGTCACTATCGAAATATGCTCAGTCACTTTAGTCTTTGCCACTTCTATTCGCAAGCCTCGTGTCCGCGATAATGAATATTCAGTGTACGGCGTGAGCCGGCGCACCATTCTTGGTGCTCCAGCGTTTGTAAATGGCAGGACAGTCACATGATTAGTAGTTCAATAGGTTGCAGATCCAACACGGGGGGCTATAATTCAAATTGTTAGCAAATATGTCAACACATTTGTCAATATATTAGCAAATGTAAGGAATAAGTCATGCAAAAGTCATGGCTTTATAGTGTCATCAATGAAGGAAGGATCTTTCTTTCACTCGATCATCATGCATGATGATTAAATCCAGGAACAGTCCCAGTCATAAAACTGTTACAGCAGTTTGATTAATCTGTAAACACAACTACATACACAGAGCTATCATAATGTCAAGAACTGATTTATCAGTTTGTACTGCAGAGAACGAGATAATTAGAACACCGACCATCGAGTTGCCCTGGCAAAGACTGGCTGCCATCAAATCACGTCGCCCACTCTCGTCTGCGGTTTTGATCACCCGCACAAATCCAGGTATCTGCGGGCGGCGAGACGGGTTCGTCCTTCCCGAGAATAAAACCCAATGTGCAGAGGAAGGGAGGTCCGGAAGGAAACTAGACCCAGGTTGCTCTCTTCCTTTCTTTCGCAGCCGGGAGCTCGTGGAAGGTTCGCCGTATTACGAAGCTTTCAGGAATTCGGACCGGGAGGTCCTCTTCTGCTATGACGACTACGACGAGCTGGCACTGCTGCAGCTGCGGGAATTCGACCGGAAAATCCTGCGATCCGTGGAGAGCGAAATGGCAGCGAGTCAGGGGCAGGCCGAGGCCACCGAGGGCGCGCTGGATCAGGGTACGAAATACAGAGTGACACCGGCCATGCCTCTGTGATTACGGTCGCGACAGCTGACATGTATCTCTAGAGAGTTAGAACACGCGTATAACATTTATTGGTTCTGTAATGCTTGAGATATACTGAACACGCGTATCACGTTTATTGGTCCTGTAATGCTTGAGAACTACCCGGATTTGTCGATTACTGGAAGGTTTAGTTGTTTAATCAAATTCCCGAAGAACAAAACAATACGTTCGTTCGAATCCCAAGGTGGGGGGGGGAGCTTTTTAATGCCATTGTGAAAGAGAAAAAAAACTGTGCGACTGGGATGCAGATGCGACATCTGAGAGGATGCGTGATACGTCTCGTATGGCAGGATTGATCACTGAACACCTCGGTAAGATCGCTGTCCTCCGTTTTGCTTCATTTCTTTCAGAGGGCGCCCTCTCGGAATCGGAAGGCGACGCCGTGATCTCTTACCTGAAGAACGTCCTGCTGAGCAAGCTGAAAGACGTCACCGTGAGTAGAAACCTTTTGGATTTTTTTGGGGATTGAAGGTTCGAGCTAATCCATGCTTTCAGCTTCCAAAATAAAATGTACGTGTTTTCATGATTTCAGTTACACTTGAAAGCGTCCAAAAAGAAACTAATGTTGTATTCCCGCCGCCGTCGAATTGCAGACGCGTGAATTGAACCGTGCTTGGTTCGTTTCGCAGGGTACGCCAGGTAAGCCAGCCTCACGGTTGGAAGCAGTGCATGAAGCGTCGCCGTGGTAACGTCGCAGTGTTCTTGGAGTAGAGCGGACCGTTAGCTACATATTTTAAACAGTTACATCGCAAAATATAACAGACCGTTTTTGGTAGAGGTAACCGACGTTTTAACTCCACCTGATTAGAATCGGCCGTTTTTGCTCCACAGGCCACCACCGACCGTCTCGGGTCCCATCCGGCCATGATCAACGTCCCCGAGATGGGAGCCGCCCGACATTTCATGAAGACGGCTCTGAAGAACAGGTCGGAGGCCGAGAAGGTACAACTGCTCCAGCCGACGCTGGAGGTTAACAAGAGGTACTGGGTTGTTTTTTCTTCTTTAAAATTTCAAGTTTTCATTTTATGAGTACCGCTTCCCCCGTCCCGGATTGACCAGTCGGACGGATTCCGCACGGATCCCCGAAATGAAATTTAAAATGAGTACACGCAGGTCTGTGGGAAAGGTTCGGCATGCAGACGTACGTCGAGAACGCTTGAGGGCGATGTGTCCCAGATGTTCTCTGAAATATTCGGCGTGAATCTTAAACTTTGCAGTAGAACATTAATGATTAGAACGATTACTCGCAACCCACCGTTGCTGATCCTATGTTTTTCTTTTTTTGCAATCCGATATCGCCGAACAATAGTACTTTGTTGTACTAATAATCAACAACACTTCATTATTTAATAAAAGTTATTATAGTTGCTATACAGTTACTTTCTGTTACAAGACTATACATTTCCTCTCTGTCTCTTTTGTTTAAAATGCAGCATTGTTTAATTAATGTGTGTTAATGAAGTCAATCATTCATTATTTATCTCTTGTCTCTTCTACAGCCATCCTATTATTCAGAAGCTACACACCCTTCACACAGATAATCCTGAACTGGCTAATTTACTAGCAGAACAGGTTGGTTTGAAAATGGCTAATGGTCAATGCTAAATCTCTTGCTTGAAGTATACGATTACTCCCTCTCTCCAGAGTACCATCCACAGATATGCTAAATCTCTTACTTGAAATATAAGAGTACCCTCCCCAGATATGCTTAATCTCATGCTTGAAGGGAAAGAGTACCCTCTCCAGACATACTAAATCTCTTGAAGTGAAAGAGTACCCTCCCCAGATATACTAAATCTCTTGCTTGAAGTGAAAGATTACTCCAGTAGTTTCCAGATGGTAATGTGCAGTCCCTAGTGACTTCTTAAATTGTCAACATCTCCACCTCTCTATGGGTCCTGATCTTCTCCAAGCTTGTTACAAAGATGTCGATAGACATATGTGACATGCAATTATTTGATTCGTTATTAATCATGGAGCCAAGCAAAAATCTAACAGAATTATCTTGTAAACATGTTACATGCTCTAGAAAGGCACCTCCAGTTGGACTTGGGAACCTCCATAATAAGTAGATGGCTCTCTATTGTTTTTGGTTATTAGCATTGCATACTAATAAGTGGGCATTAAAATTCTTCAGTTGGGGGTGGGGGAAGGCCATGCCTGTGGGTTAGTGGAATAGATGTGACTCGATTTACCATGTTGATAGTCTGGACTATGGCAAGAAGTATTTTTGTCCGTACTACTGTTACCCTGGTGTGAAAGTGTTCGGTAAATTGCCTTTTTGTCGGGTCTTTTTGGATGCGATGTAGTTTAGAGAAGTTTTGTTTCAGAAAGCCCTGGACATTTTTTTTCTTAAGAGGAGAGGTGTGGTAGCTTGGGACTAGGTGTGATGGTGAAGACACCCCTCCCCCCTCTCTCATGGCTGTATTATGATATATCTTGTACATCAGGGCACCAGAACTCCTTTAATTAATTCTGCATAATTTGGGGGGGGGGGTCAATTATGCATTCTGGTTAATTTTCTATCGCTAAATATATTTCTAAGATCTCAACCCTTCCCTTGTTGTTAACTTTTACATTTTAAACATTTATATTCTTCACAGCTGTACGACAACGCCATGATTGCGGCAGGACTGGTGGACGACCCTCGGCCGATGCTGAACAGGTTACACAGCTTCATGGAGAAGGCGTTGGAGAAGTGTTGAGCAATCAGCAGAGTCCAGTCCTCTATCCCCATTCTAAAGTCTGGTTCCAGTCTTAGAGTCTCATTCCAGTCTTAGAGTCTTTGTCCCATCTGGAGTCTGATTCCAGTGTCTTGTTCCAATCTAGATAGTCTTGTTCCCATCTAGTCTTGGTCCAGTATAGAGTAGTTCCCATCTAGAGTCTGATTCCAGTGTCTTGTTCCCATCTAGTCTTGGTCCAGTATAGAGTCTGGTTCCAGTCAGTACGAATGCCACCCCCAAATATCTTGTTGCTTTTCCAGGAAAGTCATCTGCAGCTATTAAACCCCTGGCGAAAGCAGTCGACTAGCAAGTACACAAGGGACCTCCCTCGGTTCCAGGTTCAAGCGATAGCCTCTCCGAGCAAAGAACCGAATTACCGGCAAGCCTGGTGTTGAAATCTGTTATATTCCCAGCTTTAAAAATGTACTACGTACTACGTTTTTTTAACTGCTGGGAAAATGATGGCTTTTATACGAAGTTCTTGCTCATGATGGTGGCTTGGACTAGGCATATTAACTATGATTACTATATGCACAAATTAGTCACTTGATGTTAGAGGTGAAATCATTTGATGAAATAGTGAAAAAGCAATATCACAGGGGGGTCTGTTTAGGACCCACCCCATTTGGTGGTGATGGTTATGGTACGATTTATGACTTTCGAAAGGCAGTTTCAACAGGTCCCTGTGAATGTTCTCGGACTCTGAACATCTATCTTACTTAGGTTTGGCCTTACACAGCAGCACAACTTGTCATTTTGAGATCATTGGTAGTGTCACCATGAAATAGAAATTTTGAACTGTTCCAAACATATTTGACGACTTTAACAAGAAATGTGAAGTCATTAACGATTGAAACAAATTCTTCGCATGAAACCTCGCTTGTTTGTTTAAACCTCGGGTGATATCATTCAATCAATGTGACCGGATTTCTTCCTACAAAATGCTGCAAATGCCTGTTGTTTTTACAGATCTCTTTACCCAGGACACTTAAAGTGAGGTGTGTATCAGGGGGGATTGTCTGTATCTCCATAGTCTACGACAATGAGGGACCCACTACATCGTTTGACTGATATTTTGCATTGAGAAGTCGTAAACAGCCATGAAGTTTATGTCAAAATATCCTGTACCTGATGCAGTGTCTAATAAATGTTAGAGAAAATAAATATTTATAGGAGCTCTTTTTGTTATCCAGAAGTAAAAGTAACTACGATAACATTAATGTAGTGGACGGTGTATTAGACTACATGATTTGCCACGTATACACTTAACAGTGTTTTATGGAGAATAACTATATAGCCAGCCGGTGTGCACAAGTTAAAGAATGTGGTACAGTACTTTTCAAACCGATGTATGTTATGATTCATCTGGTCCATAACTGAGAGATTTGCAGTTGGTCTATTTAGTGAATGGTATCCGACAATGTTAGCACACATTTTCAGTGTATATTTAATTTAAAAGCTGAAATAGGAGTTATGTGTAAGTTAGGGAATATGGTAGTAACTATATACATGAATTACACACCATATTTCCTGTCATATGACAGAAAGCAGTTTGTGGATGCATTTCTGCTGATATCTTTAGTGGGTGCAACAGGGTTTGGGGCTTAAGTCGAGTCCATTGTGTTATTTCTGTGGCAAGTGTACGTACGGTCATGTATTTTGGTCATGGGAGTCCCCGGCTTTATAATATTCTTGATGGAAAGAATCTTCAGGAAGTTCTTTATAACTTATTCTGTGAAGCAGCTAGGAAGGGTAAATGGATTTTAGGAATGATTAGGTGCAAGGATGTAGTGGTTAGTGCTCTACTACTGTAGGAGTTGGTTAGGCATCATTTGGAGTATGCTATAGTCATGGAAACTGTTGGAAACAGTCATGGACCGTTATTGGAAAAGGTTCAGAGAAGGACTGCTATGCTTGTGCAAGTCCTGTGATGAGAGGCCTTTCCAAACGTTGAAGCAACTTATACGGCTTTGTGGTGACCCTACTTCAAAGTGTTAAAATTTTGTTGGTCTTAGACTTTGCATGCATTAAAAGAGCTGAGAAGCACTCGAGTTCACGGTTTCGATCGTCAGAAGGGGGCGACGTAGGTTATACGTTAGAAAAGAATTCATTCTCGCCGAGAGTTTGTGGGCGAGTGGAATAGCCTGCCTTGAATCGATTGTCAAATGCCTTTGAGAATGCTCTTGATACATGTAGGTACGATTTCCAGTGTGGTACTCTGATTGCATGTTTGGATTCTTGAGGTTTGGGCCCTCTGTGGCTTTCGGGTCCTTTTTATGCGGCTGCTTGTCCTTTCCGGATGCCTCCCTCTCTCACTCGCTTAACTAAAAATTACAACCGAGATTACAATGTGACTAAAACACGACGAGGATGAGGGAGAAAATTTAAAGATCAAATATTAATGTAATCATCTGTGACATATTTTAAACGTTAATTTGCATACACCTATGAACAGGAGCACATAATTGGAATGAATATGCACTATACTTCGCTCGTTTGTCATCATTATTCATGCAACCACTTTAATTAATTAAAACCCGACACACTGATAGAACATAAAAAAAACACAACCTACAACCACACACCTCTATAGGATCACGATGGGACATCGAGTGTTGGCCCTTCTCATGTCGATCTTCTGGCCGCTCTCCGTCCCGTTAAACAGATTAAACGATTAAAATAAATAATTACGTAGACGGCAGCCGGTACGGATCGTAACCCGCAGGGGTGGGATCTGTAAAATAACAGGGCACGCCTCTTTCGTTTACCAGCCTCTGGAAGCTTCCGTAACTGAAGCAAGGCCCCGCCTGGACGTACAAAAATTAATACAATTTTTTTACCCCCAAAAAATTCTGTTCCTGATCAGAACTGGCAATGTCGCTCGGCTTTTTCAAGCGATGCATCGCGGGTGCAGAGCACGGGAGCGCGGTAATTAATAACGTCGTTTTCAGACATAATGGTTCCATTCATTTGGCCTTCGTTCCTCTGACATTGACCAACAGGTCGTACATCAGATTAGGACCAAAGTCATCCAAAAAATTTAAATAAAAAAAAATGCGTCGTGGGGAATTGTAATACCAGCAATACCAGTTATGTTGAATCCTTGTGGAAGAGTTACACCTGAGAAACATCTTACACTTAGCGCTTCCTACAAAGCAGCAAAATCAGATGTTAGATACAGAAGGATTGCAACTGCCACCACCACCATTGTTGAAGTGTCGAGCCGTTTCCCTCGTTCTGGGAGCAAAGCCGCAAAGTTCACTCGAGAGACCTTACTAGCTTCACCCTCCCTCCCCCCCCCCAAATGAAAAATTGACAAAAACCATGCTACATTAGTGTAAATGGAAAAATTAATGATTGAAGAAATTTAATGATATTGCAACCGAAATCTAGTCGAATGGTTCACAACGGACGAAAGGATTAAGAAGTTAACTTCGGAGTTGTAATCCGAGCCGTTCAGCCGCACAAAGCAGCCCAGCATGCTGTGGACATGGTACCTTACATGTAAGCATGGCACCTTACATGTAAGCATGGCACCTTCCACATAAGCATGGCACCTTGCTCCTAGCATGTTGAAAGCTATTTGACTGACAAGTACTGTGAAGGTGTCCACACCCTTAAAAGCCTACACTTTTTTTAATACCCATAGAACAAACATATTTGGGAAAATGAAAATTTCCCCTACTGAGCTAAGGATGAACTTTAATACACAAACTATTCTACAGTACTGGCATAGCTTTCTTCGCTCAATTTAATGGGTTTTGCAATCGACGTGCGACTACGAGACCATGTGCTCAACAGAAACGACACAAAATCGAAGCCAGTTGATTTCCTCACAAATTGAACGATTCGTTATCTTATGTCAGATAATTCTTATTCATCATCCTTGTGTAACTATTGTACAATTCACAATTAACACAAAAATTCCACAACAGAAACGGGGGGGGGGATACAAATTCTTCCCCCTTTTTTTTTTAAACCATACGTAAAGGCAATCTGTTTCAATTTGTCACATGACCGTGGAAGCTAACCACCTGACGATATTGCGCCGCCGGTTTTCCAACGAAGGAAGCGTTTAAATTTGTTTCGTTTCACGTTTTCCCCTCCCCCCCCCCCCGACACTCAAAC
>JAODAG010183703.1:0-14090 GCA_027574785.1 Orphnurgus asper
CGCTCGTTTCCGCTACAACTGAAACAACAAAATGCATATTGTGTGAAAGATAATACGTTAAACAACAATAATCTGAATGCGTCGCATTGATAGCTCACGTAAGAAAAAACCCATAGCAATTTGAAACAAAAATTGACAGTTATCACACACAGTTAAGGATTGTGTTGTTTGAACGGAATACGCTATGCGCGCTATGTTCCGATATGCAGCCAATCTATTTTATCTTTATTAAGAAAGAACCCTAAGTGAAAGTACCAATCACAAATACAAAGATACTTACACGTGGTCCTGGAATACCCACAGATCCTGCTGGTCCAATTGGACCCCTGTCGCCCTGAAAAGAAACAGAAAAGTGGTACAAAATGAAAAATGCCAAATAATAATGCACACTTTACATTCTTGTTTTTCTTCCACAAGAATTAATTTACAACAGTGATCATACCACTTGATCTACTCTGAGAGATCTCTTTCTGCTCCCTCTTTCTGATTAAATTACCCGATATAATTACCCAATAATAATTACCCGATTATTAATTATCCGAACAATTACGTCGGTCCCTAGTTGCGGATACATACTGGCATCGCATGATTTACTAACGATTTGTTGACACTCAGAACTAGCCCAGGTGGTCTTGGCTGTTGGCCTGGACTAGGGTGGTCACACATCAAGCAAATATTTCACGTCAGTTTTAGGAGGACCCAGACAGACCGACCATTTGAATATCGATACACGATCGAAGATAATTTCAAAGCGAGTCAACTTACAGGTGCGCCTCTACCTCCAGGGGGTCCTGGTGGTCCGGGAATCAATTCCTGAGCGAAGGGAAGAAAGGAACAAAACTTTAAACCATTGGTCAGATGTGCGGCAGATTCTGAACATTTCTTACAAATGGAACCAAACCACCGCTGGCTGGGGCGCGTCAGATTTCATTCTTGAAGACTTTGTTGGTTTAGTTTTAATTGCTGAGCGCTGTTTTCTTCCATTAAAAATACAAATCGTTAATTAACAAGGCCCACGGAATAATTTGCAGTTCGACAACAACAAAATTATTTGGAAGAAAACAGGATGGGAGGAGAAACAATTGATTTTGCAGAGCTTTCACATTTGTCTTTCTTTCAGTTGGCTTCTATTTAAGGACGAGGCGCAAAAGGTGTCTAAAACATTTTGATCTATTTTATGCAACCCTTAACATAAAAGCAGCACGGTGAAACCGATTGTGCGAGAAAAAAAACAATGAAAAGTAATACATAAAAGTTATTGTTGTAGGAGGAATTTAAATAATTATACAACATTTCTACAATTACTTACTCCACTTCCAAACACGGGTGTCTCGCCTGGTTCTCCCTTGGGTCCTTTTGGTCCACGTAGGCCCTAAAAAATGAAGATGAAACAATTCATTGTTTTAATTATCTACAGCTGACACTGATATAACTGATGACAACCGAAAATTGTTATATACAGGAACAATGTACGTTAGTTGACCATTTTGGACACAATTTTGTTCGGATTGCACAGTTGGATTTTTCGGAGAAAAGTGTGCCCAGTTCATGCAGAGCCTTTCTTATATCTACAATTCTTATTTCTTGGTAAACGAAAAAGAACCCCACATTTTTGAATTGTTTTAAACACTTGAATATTTTAACAGCCCACTAATGTAGTATCTTGATATTAATCATTTAGGAGCAAATGCAGTGAAAAATAAAATTGTAAACAAGCAAAACCCACCCAGAGAGTCCCCTGTCTGCTTGCCTACAAGAGCTTGCCACCATATTGCTACCATATTCGCCTTCCTTATATAAAAATCACAACGATATATTCGCTGCTGGTCATCCTCAATGAAACATGATTTCAAGATGGACCTATGCCAATCCATTTTGTATTTTCTTCATAAAGCAGTCGATAGGTTGCGAAGCACAAAAGTTAACTGGCCAAGGGAGACTTTTTCAATAATTTTTTTGTAAAAATAAAAGGTGATTAGACTTGTTTCATCCAAGTCGGGTGTTGCGTTGCAAAAAATACGAGAAATTAAAAATCGTTAGCACTTACTTCTGTTTGTTCAAAGGTCGGCGAATTCAGGGTAGTAAACGTTGCAGGTGAGGAGAGAATAAAAATAATAATAATGTTCAATTCGGAAAGACGAACTTTGCAAATACATCAACCCTCCTCCGATGCTCAACAGACCTGATCTTATACCTTCTTTTCATTTTTGTTTCCCTTCCAATTTCAAATGATGCATCTCTTAACAAAGTTGTGATGTGTGCGCAGTCTTATCTCTTTGGCAATGTGACACAATTATCGATCCAACGTTTTACTTACCATAATTACTACAAACAATTAAAATAGAAAAAATAAATAGAGCACAAATGATCGAAAAAAATATATATACGGTCAATAGATAAATTTTGGGTATTTTTCTGCATGCCGTCGTCCCTTTAAAACCTCGTCCTCTTCCTGTCAGCCGGCTGTCACCCGGCTGCTGCCCACCAGCCACTAACCGACAATCGGAGGCGGCGTCCGTTGGGCGCAGGCCAGCTTCTGACAGTCTCGCAGGGAGTCGGGTCTTGACCCCATGAAGTTGACATCGCTGTTGCCAGCGACTAATTCGACGCAGAAGTAGATTTGCTCCATGCAGCTCATGCGGTCGCGTTCCAGCATCGTTGCCAGGTTGATGAATTCCATGCGTTCCCCCGAGTACAGGTCGTAGCTCGACTGCTCTGGGTCCAGGACCTGCTGCTGGAGGACGTCCCTGGGGCCATATCCGGCGTAGTCGTTGGAGACAAAGGCCTCCAATCGCCAGAGCATGCTGCCGACGGCGTTGCCGCTGTCCATCTCGGAAGACACCTGCACTCGGAAGGAGAGGTGGTTGGACCCTTCCTCCAAGCGGGCGCCGCCGTTGTACATGTCCAGCTGGGTGTCCTTGATGACAACGCCCATGCAGTGTACGTGGAAACAGTCCACCAGGACCCTCTCGTCTGGGACTGCCTCAAACTCAAAGTCGGGATTCGGTCGTTCGCCCTTCACCAGTTCAGCGCAGAGGTACATCAAATTCTGACAATCAACGTCTCTCATGTCGTAAAAATGTTGGACAATTCCAAAATCCAGCGAGCCAGGAGGGTAGAGCCCAGTATTTCTCTGACTAGGTGATAAGACCTCTGAAACCTGGTTGATTCTTTCGCCTCGGCCATAGGGGCTGGGACTGCCAAATAAGTTCAGATTCCACAAGTCGTCCCCCTCGACGCCACCAGACTGAACAGATGGCTGGGCCACCAGATCGAAGGACACTAAATTGGACCTCTTTCCTTGGACCAATTCCACCGGTCTGCCTGGATCTGCTTCCAGATTGACAAGCTGCACACCTACGGAAATATGGAAGGATTGATTATTGATATGGAAGGTTCATTATTCATTATTATTTACTAATGAGCATATTTCGCATAACTCGAGCAGCAAAATTATCTGAGCGTTTACACAACCACAGCTTATAAAAGATGCGAGGGAAATTCGTACCCTGCAGTGGAGGCGATTCTCAATTCCTGTGAATTTTTCAAAAGAACCAAATACCAAAACATGCGTGTCAGAAATATGTCCCACCTCTAGAGCATTCCTGCAACTTGCACTTGATGATGCTCTTCCCGCCGCCTTCGATGGTCATTTGGAATTTGGGTTTAGGCTTCCTGCTCTTAGCAAACTCGAGACAGAGGTATTGGTAATCTGTATCGCATGTGAACTGGTCCAGGTCGTACTTTGCCTGCACGCCGTCCATCCTCGTCGTCTCCCCTCCGACCACCTGTCGTGATGCGTGGTGCTTGTTCAGTATTTGCATTTTGGAATTCAAACGAAGGCCGTCCCCGTTAGGTGAAGAGCTTCGGAAGAGGGCGACCCTCCAGAGGCGCCTTCCAGCTACAAAAGCGCTGGTGTCAGCAGGATCAACCCGGATGTTAATCCCAAGTACTTCGGAGCCATTCGCCTTCCTGGGACCTTGTTCGGTGAAATCCCAGTTCATATCCGTGATGACAACACCTGGGGGTAATGAGAAAATTCATCCAATTAGAAAATTTGTTACGATGACATAATTCATCTTGGTGACAAAATTCATCATGGTGACACAATTTATTTTCATAGTTTGTTATATTTCTTTGTAAAGCACTAAAATTCTGTACTAGCAAATAGCAATCTGATAATACATCTTGTCCCATGAATATAGATTGCAAGCCAAACGTGAAAAGGATTCTTCGATAACCGAGTCGGAAGTTGATAATGATAAACATATCGATTGTAATTAATATTAAAACAAACAATGGATTAGTAACTGACATAGAGAGGCTAGGTACGATAATCAACTATATTGAGATTGTGAAATCTTACCATAGCACGACCCCGGAGGGACAGGAAAGCAGTCCATGAGGACGTCGTCGCCTGGTATACCCTTCATGGAAAATTCCACAGACGAGTGGGGACTTTTGCTGAGCTCAGTGCAGATGTAAGACACATCGCTACACCTGACGTCGGTCATGTCGAAATGGCTTCGCAGGTAATTGTAGCTGAGCGTCTCGCCCGGACGCGTGATCGGCAGACCGCTGTAATATTGAGAGAGGATCTGCTCCTGGCGGCTGACCTGGCGACCGGTGCCGGTCGGCGAGTTGCTCCCGTAGACGGCGATCTGCCAGAGGTTCATGCCAACCACACCGGCGCCCTCGAGCCCCGTAGATGCCACGGTGTTGAACAGTATCACGTTATCGGAACGCCCTTCGTATAAATTCACCTCCAGTGGTAACGACTCAAAATTCTCGATTAAAACGTCTGAAAAAGAGCAAAAGTTAAGAAAACGTTCGCCGGTCTTAGTTTAGACACTGAACTGCAGGGCTTGAGGGCGTTTCTCCATGATAAATGTCGCTCCTCAGAGAGTTCTTTATCTCCAACTATAAGTTAGTGGATGCTACGTTTGAGGTGGTCTTACATGAAGTACATATATGGGTATGTGTAAGTAAGCATATAGGATATAGTATGTACATATAAATACACTATATTTGAGGTGGTCTTACATGAAGTACCATACATGAGTATGTGTAAGTAAGTATATAGGATAGTATGTACATATACATATAAATACACTATATTTGAGGTGGTCTTACATGAAGTACCATACGTAAAGTCTGGCAGAAATTGATACAATAAGAGGTTGACAATAAAGCCTCACCTTTACAGGTCTGCTCTTGACAGCTGATCAAAGTGTCCTCCTGACCCAGTGCATCGACTTCAAATTTGAAATCAGGATTGGCCATGGACCCTTTGGTAAATTCAAAGCATAAATAGTTCTCCTCGCTGCAGCCTAGTTCCTCCGGCCTGAAATTGAGTGGGATGTCATTGAACATAAGGGAAGAACCTCCCTGGAGAGGTTGGGCCTGGTAGTAAGGGTCCAACAGTTGGGTCTGATAATGGCTCCTGGGCCCATGGCCATGTGGGTTTCTACTTGTGAACATTCCCAGGCGCCATAGCTCTGTACCCCTGAGGTCACGGCTGTCCGGGGTGGTGGGGACATCCACATTGATATCCAACCTCGTCGGTTGACCGTAGATCATGTTTGACATTCTTGAAGTCCAATCCAAGGAAGTAGCCACAACGCCTGGGTTTAATACAAAAAGATAGAAACGATGAGAATTGTCGATTCTTAAAAGGAGATATGTCTACATTCATCCACATTTCTTCTATATAGTTTATTGTAAAAATGAAAGGAAAGCATGCATAAAGACTAATATGAAGATGAACTTAAAAATCAGTTAAAAAGTGTAATCTACCATGTAGGAGGCATAGGAGGAACCAGGGAAGGTGTCATTTCCCCAGGTAGAAATATGGCAAAATATAAATTTTTTTTGGGTGGGGGAGGGGTTGTATGCTAGGGATAAAACAGCAGAAGTTAATAGAAAAGAACAGATAGAAAAAAGACAGCGATTACTACATAACGAGTGGTTCCTCTACGACCTACCGTGACAGTTCTCCTCTGGATTCAAATCCATGCACTCCGTCAGGATGCTTTCGTCGGGTTCCGATATAAAGGTAAACTCTGCCAGGGCTCTTTCGTTTTTGGCCAAACGGAGACACAGATACTTCGCTTCGTCGCAGTCCCTATCCCCCATGTCCAGATTGACGTCGACGACGCCAAAGTCCAGAGCCTGCCACTCTCCACGTAAAGGTTGCCCCTGCTGATCGGAGGTCAGCACCTGCTCATCTAACACCTCCTCCGGTCCCGACCCGTCCGGGCTCTGGCTGAGGAAGGCGACGACCTTCCACAGCTGGTCGCCGGCGATATCCGTCGACTCGTTGCTGATCCGAGCTACCAGTTCGATCTTCAGCTCATTTCTGGGGCCGTCTTCGACGAAGATGGGCCGCTCCTCGAACGTTGGATTTAGATCGGTGAAAATCGCTTCTGTAAAAAATCAAAGGGTACAGGAAAATAGAGTGAGGAGGGGGGGAAATGGTAGCGACTAAATGGGTCGTCATCTAGATTATGGTGGATCGATCATCTACATCGGCTTAACACATGCATGCTCTCCTAGCCATGCCCACCCCCCTCTCCTCTTCCCCAGTCACCTTCAAAGATTGATAATTTATTCACTCACTTGCTCGGCATGGGACTTTCTGACACCTCACGATGCTGTCTCCATCGTCAGAGCTGGTCTCAAACTCAAATTCGTGGCTGGAATTCTTGCTGAACTCCACGCACATGTACTTGAAATCGGTGCAACCGACTAGGCTGGTATCAAACCGTGTGGTGATATTGTCCAGGGACATCGGCCGACCTCCGATCAGGCCCTCGTCCGTCTGGTCCGGGCTTAAGATTTGTTCCTGTTCACCGACCTTGGGACCGCTGCCGTCGGGGTTTTGGCTCCCGAAGACGCCCATCTTCCATAACCCTTGTCCGTCCACCGATCCACTGTCATCGGCTGTGACAACAATCGCATCGATGGTGATCGTTGGTATTTTGTCGCCGGTGACCTCCGGAAAGTCCAAAGTGAAACTCAAATCGTCGATTTTCACACCTGCAGAGAATGATAAAAATTTCTAGGTTGAACCTGCACTTGATAACAGCATGATGGAAAAGAGTTTCATTAAATGGGGGACAACCTGGTGGTGGTACACCACAACACAGATGGAGCACAAGACAATACAGGCTTTGCATTACATAGGGCTGTTTATGCTGCATTGTTTTCCTTCAGTAGCATTATCAGGTTAAACTTTAATAACACAGATTGAATAGAGTAGCTAGAGTAGAGTGAATAGAGTAGATTGAATAGATAAAATAGACTAGCTAAATTGAATAGTAGCTACAATACAGGAGATTGAATAGAGAAACTAGAGTCAATAGATTGAATAGAGTAGCTAGAGAAGAGTAGATTGAATAGAGTAGCTAGAGTAGTATCTATTGAACAAAGCAAACCAACCTGTGCATGTACTTTCTGGATCCAAGTGGACACACTTGGTAAGGACAGATCTGTCGGGCTTGGCTGTGAACGTGTAGTTGATGGATGAATCTTCGTTCTTTGAAAATTGCAAGCAGAGAAAGTGGAGTTCGTGGCATTTACGGCTGGACATGTCGAGGTTGAGCCTCACTCGGTCAAACAGAAGATCCTGGTCTCCCTCCAGAGGTAAATTTTGCTGCAGCCTGGAAAAGGCCTCTTCGTCCAAGAGTTGCTCCACGACAGACCCGTCAGGGTTTGGACTCAGGAATGCCCTCATGCTCCAAAGGCGGTTACCAGTCACCTCGGTGGATTCATCGTCCACTATCGCAGTGACGTCGATTTCGATCGGGTTGTAATGATCGCCCTCTGTTATCGACGGAGGACCTACGATATCAGCATCCATGTCACTGAAAATAGCCTCTGTTGAAGAAGAGGGGGGGGAAATCGGAGTTTTAAAATTTGGCACTCAACGATCATGAATACAGAAATTAATGCATTAGGGAATTACCAAGAGGACCCCCCCCCCTAAAACCCTGGCTACTCCTCGTCGAGGGTCCAAGAGACTTTTCTAATTTAAAGCCAACTTGGAATCGTACTCACTTGGAGGACAAGGGACCAGTTCACATCGTACCAGTGACTCCTCCCCTGACGTGGTTTGAAACTGGAAGTCGGGGAACGGAGCTGCCCCCTTCTTGAATTCCAGACAGATGTACTTGTAGACCGAGCAGCCAACGTCTGCCGCATCGTACGGGGTGGTGATGCCGTCCCATTCCATGGGTTCCCCACCAACCAGCGACTTGCTCGCCTGGCGGGGGGTCAGAATCTGCTCTACGTAGCCCCGCCGTGGACCGGTGCCACGTGGACTGTAACTGGTGAAGACGCCAACCCTCCAGAGGTCGTCGCCATCCACGTCTCTGCTGTTAGACGCCGGTATGACATCGACGTCTACGACCACAGGCGTATCGCCGTTCGGGAGCAAGGGGACCTCCACGTCTATGCCCATATCTTCAATTTCCACTCCTGTAAGGTTTTTAAAACGACAGAATTATATCTGCAGATTAACAAAAGATTAACAAATAATTAAACCTTCAGGACGCAGTAAACGCTAGATTATCGAAAGAATAGATGAAAACATTTGAAACATTCTTGGTAATGAAAATTTGTTTTTACCGCCAAAAGTGCTAGATAAATCTCAAATTGGTCGCCCTCTATTCCAATTATTCAATTCTAAAACATTAATGTCTTTCAAGGCAATCATTTTTTTTTGGGGGGGGGGAACGTAGACGACCTCGGATTTACTTACCGGTACACCGGAGAGTTTCGCACGAGATGAGCCGTCTTTGGTCTACCGTTTCCAAGGTGAACTCCGTATCAGACTGCTCGATCTTCTCGAGTTCAGCGCAGAGAAATCCTGAGTCGTCGCAGCTCCGGCCCGTCAGGTCCACGTCTACCGTGATTTCCCCGAAATTGATCCTTCCCCCCGGGGTGAGGGGCAGCCCCTGCTGCCGTGGGTTCAAGACCTGGCTCTCGTAGTTGCGTCTCTCGGGGCTGTAGGGGTCGGATGTGACGTACGTGGACAGCTTCCAGAGCTGGTCTCCATCCACCCCGTTCGAGTCTGGCGTCGCTATCGCTCTGGCGAGGAACGAGAGTCTGTTGCGGTCGCCCTCCACGATGTTGGAATCCTGCATGTTAGTCTGGAGGCCTTCAAGGACCACCCCTGGGGAAAAGCGAGAACAAGATAGTTAAGGTATCGTAAGAGATAAATTGCAAAGAAATGTCAACGTATAACTACTTTCACATTTTAAAATGAATTTCACAAGTTTGTTCTTGTTTTTCACTAACCAGCCACATGGGTAAGTAGTGGGTGCATCATTGTAGATGACATTATGACATTATTAACATTAAGATGTGGTGGAGTATCTTAATTATATTTAACTTTTTTAGTAATGGGGTGTGATCACCAATACAATTAACCCTCAAGTCTGCAAGCGGGTGGGGGTAACCCTCAATTAACATTTTCCTTTGAAAATGGTATGTATGCTAATTACAATTTCCTTGCAAGTGAATGGGTGTATTTCAATTACATATTCCTTCTAAATGGTATCTATCTTAATTACATTTAACTTTGTAATTAAGTACAATTTACTCTGTGTGTGCCTCAATTACATTAACCTTTGTAAATGGTAGGTATATCTTAATTACATTTTCATTCATAAGTGTTGGAGCTATCTCAGTTATCATTTTCATTTGTAAAGTGGTGGCAGTTATTTCAATTACATTATTTAAAGGTATTTCAAATGCAAACTTCAAGGATGTAAGAGGGCTGTAGGGTGCATACAAGCTGAGCCACACCAGTTGATAGGGCAACAGAAGCCTACCGAATATATACATATATATATATATATATTACATATACATAATTATTCCCTTTATTATCCCTCTCATCGACTAAACTCGTCTACATATAAAAATCAACTCACTTGATATACACTCCATCTGCTTACAGGAGCGGATCCTGTCATCGCCGGTGGTCGTTGTGAAGAGGTAGTCGGGCATGGGCCTCCTCCCCTTCTGGAGCTGCAGGCAGAGGAACGCAAAGTGCCCGCAGCCGATGGAGGAGGTATCGAACCTGGTTGTCAGATCCGAGAAGGCCAGAGGTAGCATGGGCCCGGCAGGGGACGACTCCGCGTCCGCGTCCAGGAGTTGCTCCAGGAAGTTAAATTGCAGACCGGTGCCGTCTTCGTTCCTACTGCCGAAGAGAGAGAGCTGCCACAGCCCGTCTCCTTCGATCGGACGACTTTCCTTGAATATCCTGGCGGTCGCGTCGATCACGATCGGGCTAGGTTGGCTTATCGTCACGCCTTCTGGCATGTCGTATTCCCACTGCAGGGTCTTCACGATCAGGCCTGTGAAGAAATTATACCACATAGAGAGAGTTAGTCAGTAGGAAAAATTTTTAGAAAAAAAATATGAAACCCATGGTCACGTTATAAAACTAACTTGTAAATCCTGTAATTTTCGCCACAAAATCAATTCTTCATGCATAAATCCAAAAGAACAATAACAAATAACTTGAAACAGAACTGATATCGAATAAAATCCTTTCATGGATTATATATATAGCTCTACAATTCCTACAGTGCGAATAAAATCCTTTCATGGATATATAGCTTTACAATTCCTACAGTTCAATTATTATGTTATAAGATTTTGTTATCTAGTGTAACGGACAACGACTTACTTTCACATATTATGGGTGCGCATTTGACGAAATCTCTGTCGTTGTTGGCCAAGATCGTAAATTCGACGGACGAATCGGCGTTCCTCGCAAACTCCACGCAAATGAACTGAACTTGGTCGCACGTCAACCCCGACATGTCAAAGTTTGTCCGCAGGCTCCTGAAATCCAGGGCCATGTTCGGGTCGAAGTTCTGGTCTTGCTGGTCATCGTCGAACACCTGAACCTGCTCGTTGTACCTCGGGCCGGTGCCGTCCGGGGTGTCGCTACCGAAGAAGCTGGCCTGCCACAGGTCGTCGCCCTCGACCTTGTTCCCGGATAGGATGGCACTGACGTTGGAGACCAGAGGGTTGCTCCGCCTGTCGTCCAAGACCTTCCCGGAAACGTCAAAGTCTATCTTTGCGAGGAAGAGTTCTGAGGACAAAGAGAGGAACTATGCTGGTTATGTCATTTCAGAAGGACAGAACAGTCTTTTAATTTGGCTCTTAGGGAAACCTTTAAATGGCTTTTACCCACAATAATTTTTTTTTCAATTCTTAGTTTTGCTTCAAAACTTTCTTCCGGTAGTAGCCTACAAAGTTAAACTGCTAGGATGAGTTATTTGGGGTCTTTGTGTGCAAATGTGGAACCATGTAACATTAAGAAACTAGTGCTGTTATTTAATTGGGATTACTAATGTATAGTATTCGTACAATTTATTCCTAATGAGGGGCGCGTTTGTTAATTATACCTAATGAGGTGCATTTAAAAACGTTGTCTCACCCGAGATGCAGTCCGCCTGTTTACATTCGATGAGGGAATCTTCTCCACTTCTGGTCCGAAATACGAAGGGCGGATCAGGGTCGTCACCTTGTTCGAATTCCAGACACAGGTATTGGTATTGGTTGCACCCGATGGAACTGAAATCAAACCGGGTGTTGATGTTGCTCAGTTCCAATGGGAACTCCGTCACTAGGGTGGAGGACGCGTCCCTTGACATGAGAATCTGACGATCCATGCCAATCCTGTCACCACGGCCATCCACGACATCACTGCCGAATACATTCAACTTCCATAAATTCTGGCCGGATATGATCGAGTTGGTGTCGTCGAAAATGACCGTGGCATCTATGACCAGGGGGCTCCTCTTCCCGATCACTAAGTCTGGGGTGTTGTAGTCCCACCTAAGGGTCCTGGCTGTTACAGCTGTGAATGGCGAAATCAAGGAAGCGTTTGGTTGAGGGTTTGGTTATTAAATACACTGATATTAAACTTTCCCAACATCACATCATTTTCCTACCACGCATTATGACATTATCCTGAACCATTTTCCCTTCCCAACCCCTCCCCCACTCCTCTTCTCTCTCCTACACCAATCCTCTCACTTCTCCCAGACTCCTCGCCCACTTCTCTCTCCTCTCATTCCTCTCCACTCCTACACCAACACCTCTACCACTACTACAACACTCCTCTCCCCCACTCCTCCTACAATCCCACTCCTTCCAGACTCCTTCCCCACTTATCCTTTCACACCTCAACAATCCTCTAACACTCCTACACCACTCTACTCCCAACTCCTACTCGCACTCCTCCCAGGCTCCTCCCCCACTCTGCCACTCCTCTCCCACTCATCTTCTAACTCCTCCCCACTCCTCTCACTTCTCCCAGACACCTCCCCCACTCCTCTCACACCTCAACAATCCTCTCCCACTCCTCCCCAACTCCTTCCCAACTCCTCTCACTCCTTCCCCTTTCAAATTATAATGGTTTCCAACTCACCTTCACAATTAGCCGGAACGCACGTGGTGAAGACATTCTCGTCCTGTCGCGGGGCGGGCCTCAAGTAGAAGAACGTGGACGGATTCTGGTGCCTCGACAGAGTCACGCAGATGTGTTGGATCAGGGTACAGGTCACATCGGTCGTGTCAAGGTTGAAGTTGACACGGCCAAAGTTCAGGAGCTGCCTGGGGGTGAAGCGTTCATCCCTCTGCTGGTGCAGGAGGACCTGATCGATCTCTCCGTACCTGGCACCGCTGCCGTCCCCGTTGCTGCTGCCGTAGGCGGAGAGGACCCACAGCCTCGAGCCGTCCACGCCGACATTGCTGGCGTTGACGGAGACATCTAACGATATCAGATTGTTCGGGGCGTTGTTCGTGATGGTGTTTTGGATTGGTTTGGCGTTGACCTTGTGGATGTGCGTAACTGTTTGGAGTAAAGGGAAGCCAAAATAATATCATATCGCAAGAGAGAAGGAAACTGTTTACATGGATGATAAATATCCCTTGGAACTTTATATAAGGATGATAAATATCCCTTGAACATTATGAGGATGATAATTATCCCTACATAACAATGATAACTATCCCTTCAACTGTACAAGGATGAATATCGATATTATTACAAGGATGATAAATATCCCTTTAACTTCATAAGGATGATAAATATGCCATTAACTTTATGATAAATATCTTGGTGTTGAAGTCAACATTACCTAAGCCATTCTTCCTCTAACACCTTTGTTATAGGTGTCATATACAGTTCTTACCTATAAATATTCAAAGTTGAAGAGTACTCTCTGTATACCCCCACAGTTGTTTGGGAAACTTGTATGCTTGCATGACACTAGTTTTGGGCTAAAAGATCTTCCACTTCACATTCTACATCAATATCTTGGTAAATAACTATTGTAATCTTCGGAAGGCTAATAATGACAAGTGGACCAGTCTATTGTGTCTATCAATGCATGTTATTCGCTTCACCGATGTTATTTGAAGGGGTCTCTCCCCTTCCCCCTCCCAACGGCCGGATGATGTAGCTAACTAATACCCTACCGATTATTAGTCAGTCTCTCTCTCATTGCTCTCGTTGCTTTCCACTAGTTTGATCCAATCGGCGAAATATCGGAGGTATACTTACTCGCCATGCACGGTTGCTCTTTACAGACAGTCTTCACAGTTTCCCCCGAGATCATGTTGTCCTGGACTACGTTGATGGTGAAGTCTGGCGTAGGAGCTGGCCCTTTGGTGAATTCCATGCAGACATAGCTGAAGTCGTTGCACCCTACCGCAGCGATGTCAAAATTGGCCTCGCCGTCGCTGATGCGCAGGTCCGCGGCCCCGAACAGATGGCGCGACGCTTCGGCCGCGTTGAGCGTCTGGCTGACATAGTTGAACTTCTCCCCGGACCCGAAGGCGTTCTTACTACCAAACATCCCGAGTCTCCAGAGGTTGTTACCGGCCATATTTCTTGATCGGTCGTGAAAGTTGACCAGGGCCGTGACCGTCAGTGGATTACGAATTCCGGCGATGACGTCTTCGGCTATAAAATTCCAATAGAGCCCTCTCACGATAACCCCTGAGGGAGGGAGGGAGGGAGCAAGTTCTGACGAGGAGTGTTCGGGGGAGTAACTGCAACC
>JAODAG010184035.1:0-23749 GCA_027574785.1 Orphnurgus asper
ACGTAGACGGTAGGCCTAAGCTAATTTATTATGTAAATGTTATCTACAGGCACGTATTTTATTTATCATGCCATATGCTACCAGCGGACCGCCATCGATCAGCTGGCTGTGCACCGCTGGTGAAGCTCCAGCGTTTACCGGCCAGTGGTCCATTGGCCGTACGCCAGCTTTAGCACGCCAGCGTTTTTACGCCAATGCACGCCAGCGTACCGCCAGCTGCATGCTATCTGGGGAAGGCTTTCGTAACTCATCCAAACGCAATGATAAGCAAAGTACTACCTAAAGAATATACAACATACACAGAGAAATAGACTGACGTACAAAGAGTACCGAAACAAACTCAATCGTGGTGTGCGCATTACGCATTATATATTCTACTAACAAAAAATACATGAAATGTACTCTGCAAAACAGAAACGAGAAGCGAGAGAAGAGATGTATCTTGAAACATTTTTCGGCAGCTGCAAAGTTCATCCACTGCCATCAAATAGTACCATTCGCATTTAATGAGATCTTCGTCAACCTTGGACCTCACATGGTGAATATTAAACCCCACAGAGACAACATACACATGCCAGTCCACCAGAGGACAAACCTCACTATGTTTTTCTTTCGCCCGTGGGCCTCGATAAATTTGCAAAAGATTGTATTGGAGTGGTTGAATCCATATAAATCGCCCTTCAAGTATACGTCAAAGAACTGACATTTATTTCTGAGCCTCTTATCTACAGATTTAATATTTCCCTGCACAGGGGGTTTTCCCAGACAAATTAAAGCAGCAAATTCATTTTTAACTTTCAACAGGGTTCTGTCTGGCTTTATTATATTATTGGAAAGACGTATTCTCAACAGTAATCCCACATTGACTTGCTCTTGCTGAGGCCATTGATAACAGAGCAGCTGACAACGTTAAAATCCCCATAGGGATCTTTCTAGTCTCGTCAAATTCCTTCGGTATACTATAAGACCACAATATTTTAAGACACCACATCAATGTGTGATAAGAGGTGTGGTTTTAATGTTTCCTCACTAAATTATACTAGTACTATCAAACGTGGAGTAAGTTTATAGATTTTAGAATTTACTAGTTCACATGAATGATATCAGTTTTATTTTGCAAATGACTTCGTTCGTTTTACAGATTCGCAGATAACTCAAACATATTTTTCACTGTCTATAAACTTTTGTCTCCTTGAAACTATATGTGTGCAAATTAAGAGGTTCGCTATTTCAGCCGATTTACTAAATTATTTTTAAATGTCAGTAAGAAATAATTAATATATAGACTTACTGGCAAAAAAGGTTATGACATTATAATATTTCCCTCATTGGGCAGATTTTAAAGTTAAAGATGCCAATGTTTTCTTGGTGTCACTTATTGAAGCCAAGTTTATTTGGAATGAACAAATACCGTATCTCACTGATCTTACGATGTTACAAATTAAAGGAGTTGGTGTTATTGGTAGACGTAAGCACTTTACTATATACATCTGAAGGCTGTGGTTACACTTTATCTTAATTACGTATGATGGTTCTACGTACACTTTATGTTAATCACATACTATATATATGTACGTACACTATCTTAATCACACACTATCTAAACAACATTGTCCACGTACATTTTATGTTAATTAAATACTACCTACGAATATTTCGTGTGTACTTTATCTTACGTTAATCTGCACTTATTGTAGCCTATAAGAACCAGTGACATTCGACACATTTCTCCCAATTTGATCCACGTGAACACACATTTAACATATAGACCTGTACCGATATATATATATATACTCTGTATGATATCAAAAAGCGTTTCAGACTTTTTCAAACCAAATTATCTCCTCCACAATAATTATAACCGACACTAATCAGTCGCATTTACATTCAGCGATCATACATATTCCCCTTTCCCTTACCGCGTTATCATGCTTTGCAATTCTCTACAATCAACTCTAAGGTACCACGCAGCTAACTCCAAAAGCAGTATTTTTACCGACATTTCCTCACAGTCCCCCTAACGGCCCCACCCATCCGACACTGGAATTAGACGAGCGGTCAACTAAAACAATGTGAAACATAGAAACAATACTGTAAAAATGTATATGAAAAATACTACACGGGCTCGCATCGTGATAATACGTCACGACACGATATAAACATCACAACGCAATATGCTTAATATGGTAAATTGTGTGTCTGATTTTTGCGATGTCACGTTATTGATAAATGGACTAATTGTGAATGGAGTTGCATACTTCCATTTAATTACCACGGGTTCGAGGTCGCTTAAATTAAATAAGTGCGTCCTTCAATTGCAATATCGAAATAACCACGGGCTGATATATATAACTGATTAATGATTAGAAGGACCAGAATTGAACGTGCTGACGTTTATTTATTTCTTACATTTTTTGTAGCTTGACTGGCAATCGATATGGTTCCTATTTCATAAGTGACTGAAAGTAGTTAAGCACATAAGGGCGAATAAGGGCAAGCATTGGCAGCTGGTCATGATAGCGCTTTGGAGAATATTCTCCTTCGTCGAGTATCTTGACAAGTTTTTTGCATCCGTCTACTGCTGATTCAAACAGCAGGTCACATAATACAGTAAGCACTTTATTTACTATTCAACATTCGTGGAGTGAAAACCCACCTCGACGTTAGATGGATGAAAAGTCAGGTTCATATGAAAGAACACTTATGAAAGAATGTATCTAACATAGTGCTGATTTATGTTTGAAGACAATAGCCTAAACCATAGACTCTACACGGAATAATTAAAACTGGCAAAATCCAATTGTCCATATTGTTACGAATATATATATACACAAATTTTACACACAATAAATTCATACAAATTTTAACACAAAACACACACACAAACAAAAATTTCAAATTAAATTCAACCACAATTTCAAAACGCACCAAAAAATAAATTTCACCCAAGATTTCGTACAAAATAATAATAATACATTCATCCAAAATGTCACACAAAACAACCAAACCTAAATTCTTCGGCGAAAATTTCTTCCGCAGAGTCGATATAATCTGATCGTCTGGCTGCATGTTAGATATAGAGATTACGACCCCACAAAGAAGAGATCAATGAGAAAGAACGTATTTACGACTGATATATGAGCTCGCGGGAGAATATTTCATTAATTTGATTTCTGTAGAGAGGCATAGGCCTGGCCAGGCAGTCGTCATGCCAACTATACTTGCTTTCCTGTAGCTGAACTTTCAACACTGATCGCGAGGACAAATTTCATAACCCAATAGGCCTACAAAGCCTAGCTATATTTACGTATACACAATACGAACATAAGAAGCGGAGAGAAAATGGTTGTTCATCTGAAAAGGAAATATCTATTGTCGTGATTTTCGGATGACAGTTAATCTTTAAGAATTATTTCATCATGTTCAACTACGACCATCACGGCGGATAGGGTTGTTTACGAGCCTACCAGGATTCCTTCATCTTAGTTATGTCTCACCTCCCTCTAGCCTCTGGGAAGTTAAATGACAGTCCAAGGACTTCCGGGAGCGGGGTGGGATTGTGATATGTACACACCTGCTTCATTAGTCTCTGATAATGGAGCGGGTCTGTTATACTGTTATAGCAGGCGTTCATCACTGGGGGCTATCATAACTAAACCAACCATTTAAGGAGGATAGTGACACATACGACGTGTATGACAACATCACTGTATTTTAACAAAAGCCACCCAAGAAAGATCCTGGGTTATAATGTCAAACTGATCCACTTCCCAGCGCAACCCCACCCGATCCCTATTTTGATCGGACTGCCAGACACCCGGCCGGGAACCTTGGGAAACCGTAGTGTCACGTAATGTGTAGCCCCTGTACATGTATCCTGTGGCTAAAGTGCGTGCCTCTATTGGAGGACATTGCCCCAAGGCTATTAACCGTCCTTAGAACCCACATATTCCGGACATGATCTCAGCCAAAGGCCTTGACTGACATTTTATATAGCCTAATATGAATAGCCTATGTTTTGTGGCAACATAGGTCCCTCAATTGTCCATACTTTCCATGCCAACTTTACAGTACGAAATGGTAATCTTATTTCAATGTCTCTTTCTCCTATTTATTAGTGGGGGGAAATTCAGTATAGTTGTTTATTGGCCTACAACTCATATAGGCCTACAGTTTTTTTTTAAGAAAGCCTAACCGATAAACGGAAATGATATAGCCTATGCCAAGGCACCACTCGTGCCAACTGGCCAGCTTCTCATAGCCAATCCTCCTCGACATATATGCCTATACGTCCTCCGAGGATAAACAAATAATAATTTGTACATTAATACAAATTTTATTATAAATAATATAAATCTTAAAGCTTTAAGTTCGTTGTATTTGCTGACGACAATACTGTGCTTTTCCAAAGGAAATCTTTAAAAGAGGTTAGCCTTAGTGGCTGAGGAATAATTCGTCAATACTTTATACTACCAGGTGATACTATAGCTGTAAGAAAAGAAACACGTTTCTTGTTCGTATTATTCTAATTTCGACAACAAGGCCTTTTCCCGTAATCTAGCTGACCACGCATATTAACATTGCTCGCATACACCTTCTGAACTAAAGCGCGCAACTATAACAGGCTCTGTTGCTAGAAACTTGAACATAATATAGAAAATTATGCAGTCGAACAGGCAAATGGTATTATTTACAGGGTTAAGAATTTCCTTGATTAAAAGTACACTTCTAACCCTTTCTAAAGCTTTTAACCTCAATATCCGGCTGGATATTGTGTACCGGTATTCGATGCAAGACCCTTGACACACATTCAAGATACTTGTCTTTCCCAGATAAACAAGAAATTGATAGCTGCTGGCATATCCAACGTGGCCTTAGAAGTAGTATTACTACTAGAACTTGTCTTGTTCAAGATTTCCAGCTTATATCTGATTACACATTCCCTACGAATAACCTTCCTTTATCCTCTCCTGTTTACAATTACTGAGTTGCGCCTTCACTATCACTACGTCGTTGGATTTGACCTTCAGCTAAGTTCCTACCGGTTTAGTGTTGTATGCATGTGTGACTGTACTGTACTCGCTCAGTCCATCTGGGAGCTAGTGGCAGCTCCCTGTTCAGTCATTGCAATGACTGTATATAATAACCGAGTTACAGGCTTACCGTGGCGCTGTTACAGCGCTAACCTCTCTGTATATGGTTCTGACTAAGCCTCGTGGTAACGTTAGACTCTAAGCCACTTTCAACGTGTTCTGCTAAGAGAGATTGAACAATTTCCCACTTAATCTTTTCACACGATAGACACTCTAAATCAGTATAGGCCTAATCATGTTATATCTGTGAATGGTTTTATTCCAACAGTAACACTAGTGTGTTGTTGCATTAATGACGTACGTATTGGGATATGGTACACAATGTTAAGTTTTACGTTAACACAGCGAAGCGTTTTTATAAACTCCGATCTCGGTACTACTGATTCTATCAGTCAAGAGCACTGGCCTACTCGGTATATGGTCACCCGGCCTGCCAAATTAGTTTTAGGTATGTTTGACATTAATGACGTTTATTGTCAATGACGCGTTAGCGTGTGGACGAATTGTCTGAAAAAGGCGTGGTATAAAGGATTCAGGGAGCTACCAGAAGTACTCGGACAATTAAATCTGCGCAATCAGTTCAAGTCGATTATGCAGGAAAATTCGGGGGAATGCGATCTGACCATGAGGCCACAATAATTGATAAATAAAGATTACTAACATCATATCATAAGAGAAAAAATAATCCGACAGTCTGTGAAAATTGTCGACCCCTTTCTTTTTCTAATTGAATAATTGAATGTCTCCTATATTTAATGATATTCTTAATTTTTTGGAATAAACATGGCATCCTGTCTATTCGGATATTGACCTGGATATTTAGCAGGGTCTCCACAGGTTGATGCAATATGCCTATGACACGATTGCTGATAATATTCTCGAATCAGTAAATTTACATCAATTAAGCTGTTACGTAGAATACGCCGAGTTTTAAAAAACCAAGATTTGGATCTATGCAAATTCACCGTAACTGTGATGAGCAACAGGATTAAACCTAGGTAAGGAGTGCAAGAAGCACGCCTGCAGGAAGCACGCCTGTAGGAAGCACGCCTGTAGGAAGCACATATGTAGGAAGCACGCATGCAGGAAACACGCCTGCAGACAAGTGTCCGTGTGGATAGATTTGTGGTACGGAGTGCAGGAAGCACGCCTGCGTGAAGCACACCTGTAGGATGCACGCCTACAGGAAGCACACCTGCAGGAAGCACGCCTGCGGGAAGCACGCATGCGTGAAGCACACCTGTAGGATGCACGCCTACAGGAAGCACGCCTGCAGGAAGCACGCATGCGTGAAGCACACCTGTAGGATGCACGCCTACAGGAAGCACGCCTGCAGGAAGCACGCCTGTAGGAAGCAGCCTGCAGGAAGCACGCATGTGGGAAGCACGCCTGCGTGAAGCACACCTGTAGGATGCACGCATGTAGGAAGCACGCCTGCAGGAAGCACGCCTGCAGACAAGTGTCGGTGTGGATAGACGGAGTGAATGCTGAGCAAGAACCTCATGTCATGTATCTGGGTAGCACCCTAACTGAAGATGAGAAGCTCGCACATGTATCAAACAAGATACGGAGAGCACTGGGAAACGTTGCTTACAGCAGAAACAACAATGTCACTGACTAATAACAGATGGTTATGTGGCAGAACGCAGAGAGTAGTTGTCAGTGGCTGCACTTCTGTTGTCTCTAGTCGGGTGCCACATGGTTCGGTGTTTGGTACGTTGTTATTTCTTACTTATATTAATGATATGGATGATTCAGTTGATTCTTCCGTTATGAAAACTGCTGATGAAACAAAGATGTGTTTGGAAGTTTCCAAGGATCCGCGATAGGATTATTAAGTTGTCAGATGATTGGCAACTGCTCTTCAATGTTGGCAAGTGTGAGTAAGGTCATGCATATTGGTCAGGGGAATCCAATGTTTACTCTTTTTTTTACTATCCTTTTAGGAAAAACAAATCTTCAGGAAGTTCAGGTTGAAAAAGATCTTGGGTGTCATAATAGTGAAGCCTTCTAGGCAGTGTGTTGAATCAACTAGGAGATCCGTGGACCGGGAGGGTAATATTAAGATTAAAGATGTCAATTTGTCAATGGACCCGAAGGGTAATGTTAAGATTAAAGATCTCAATATGTCAATGTCCATCACATTTTGACATTGAAGTGTTAAGATACAATAGGCCAATCTATGTATGTCATCCGGATCCGGAAGGTAATGTCTGGCTTGAAGGGGAATTGTGTATATATAACGTCCCGCTCTGGTGGATGCGACGAATAAATATATAAGTGTATTAGTCAAGTGAATTGTGTCCGTTGGGCATGGGCTTGGTAGCCAATGACAATACATTGACGGATGTAGGACTTTCCGAAGGGGAGACTAGTCGTGGGGGGAGGGGGATAGGTGCACGGTAAAATTACTGTGATAGGAGTTGGAAGAGTGTTGCAATGCATATGCAATAAATTTAAAGAGGAAATGCCCGGGTCTGCCCTGGAGCCGAATGCAATGTGGTAGATTATATTTCATAGTTGTAAAATAAAGCTGATGTTACACAGCCGGACTTTGTAAAAAGGAAAACCAAAAAATTAAATATGACAAGAGAACGCAAGCATATTCTTTTAAGTTTTAATGTCATAGGGCATTTATTTAGAGTAAGGGTAGGTACAGACCCATCTGTGAAAAACAATTATATATGCCAATTAATAAAATGGATTCAGCCTGACTCGGAGTTATATTTTATTTGAAGGTCATTTGCATCAGCTTTCCAAAATCCAGACGTCGATGGTTCGTAGCCACTGATCTAGAGAAAGGAAAGGCAGGCCTCATCTACCGACGTTTGCTCCCGTATATTAAGAATTGCAGTGACAGTCTAGTCTGACTTCAAATACAAAGTACATTTAAAAACAGAGAATGAGAGATTTAGTGGCTCAACAGTGTTGCATTTTCCTCGATCTTTCCAAATACCTCAATTAAAATAGATCGATGATATTTCTTTTTACATCCAGACATTATATACAAGCTTTACTGTGGTTCCTTTTTCAAATTGACTAAATGTACACCAAGAATAACTTAAAGTTAAACTCGGGCTGTATTCAGCAACGTACCATCAAAGTTCAATGTTGACTAATTTCTACGTATTACGTCAAATCACAACAATG
The DNA here is from genome assembly GCA_027574785.1 of Orphnurgus asper. Classification (NCBI taxonomy): domain Eukaryota; kingdom Metazoa; phylum Echinodermata; class Holothuroidea; order Elasipodida; family Deimatidae; genus Orphnurgus; species Orphnurgus asper. The sequence goes on from JAODAG010184035.1 coordinate 8,244, forward strand.
GCTAAAGTACAATATATTACTCGGGGAGATTTGAATGACAGCTCCCTACATTATGATCACACTCAGCTATACACTCTGTTATATGCATATATGTTTCTCTCGTCGTATAACAAGATCGTCGAACCATGTAACGAATACATTCAACTTTATAGCTTAGACTGACATCCCAAAGTTGTCTTGAATATTTGTTTTCATATTGTTTGTTGTGATTCCAAGATTATAACCCCCCCCCCCTCCTATAAGTAATGCCTGCGTAGCCGAGCAAGACAGGTTTCTACTACGCGTTGGACCCCTCCGTTATGACCTCGATACCCGCGTTTACTTATTGGCATATCATGCTTCCTTACCCTCCCCCCTCCTAGTTCAAATGTCTCTCAACGATCAATGTCCATATATCAAACACGATTTCCCTTGAAATCTACATAATATAACTCTTAAGCTTAGCGGAATCTTTAATCAATGCAATTATGACCGATTGACGGGTATAACGTCTGGTGAAATTTCGAATATCAGGAGTTTTTAGTAAAAAGATGAGCATATCACGAAAGATGTATGAAGCTTCCAGCTTTGATCAGCATTATTGACCGTGATTTCCAATTATCCGACAAGACGTGGTGGGGGAAATTGTCTGTTTATAATGCATTCAAGGCTGGAGCTACTACTTTTGTTGTTGTAGGGCAATTTTCGATCGATGGTTGAACAATTGGGAGTGCGTGTATGTACGTGTGCGCATTGCTTAGTGTTGTATAGCACTATGCGCAATGTGCAAATGCGCAAATAATACTGAAGGAACTTGACGCGCCCAAATGTGCTGACCTTGGTTAGGAAATCCTTCAAGCTTGCAATTTATTATTAATTTAGGGATTTAGGAAACTAGGGAAGGCGAGCTCTACATGCTGGCGTGACTAAAATTTTGAATACTCGATCGGAACAGTTTTCCTGAAGCTATAATTGGAGCGATTGCTATGCCAGGGTGATCCTTTAAATGACGGTGTGAATGTAACTTACACATCCAGGGGGATTCACCATAAAAATCTTTCGAAGAAATAACCCGCCCCTCAAATATATACTAGAAAAATTGACTGAATTACACAATCTATGGACTTGGCTGTGTAGATAAAATATGAATATTCTATTCTCTCTTTCTGGCCGAAAAGCTGCATGTACAAGGACGGCGATCATAAACCCACATTTTCCCATTCTCCAAATAATGTTCCTTTCCCAAAACATTTATTATCCACTCTACAACCTAAATATCAGCTTTTTTTTGTGTAAAACCCAACCCAAGAAGAATTTGGGCTCTAAGCAAACAACGGCAGTGTATGGCCTTCCACAGCTTCAAAGTCAAACTGACCAGCTCTCCAGCCCCATTCCTATTTCGATCGGACTGTTATATATTTAAGGCCCATATGTCATTGGGGTAGTGTAGTGCCACGTAATCTGTAGCGCAGCTGTGCTCGGCTTCCTGTTCCCATATAGTTTGCTCTTGAATCCTTTCATCTGGAGCATGAAGTGGGCGATTACACTCTAGGTCATATTTTATTGTATTCTCTCCGGCCTGCCGGCCATGACTTTCTCGAATTCATTTCAAGACTTTCTCGAAGAAAAGGAAGATTAATTCTTGATTGACTTCTTCATAGTCCTTGGTTCGTTTGCTGAGTGTAGTGCCACGTAACGTGTAGCCCGTGACTGTTGTGCACTCCAACCCTTAAACCTTTGCATGCCGTCCATTCCACCACATACTACACAGGCACGATCTCTGCCAACAGGCCGAGAAGTGATTTTTGATAATTATGATACCTTCTTTTGCGTTACACAATGAATATATCGTTTTCCTTATAGGGGTGGGGATATTGTGTAGTGTCCTCTTCCCTATTGGTTGCATATGTATCATATATAAGATCCACCGAAATGAGGAATACATTATTTATTTATTTATTTATTTATAAATAAATTCGTACCTCTACTGAAGATTGCACTTTACTGAAAAGGCGAACTTTATACCTTTCATTTGTGGAGGTGTAATCCAGTATACTAGCAGTTATTAAGCGTTCACGCGATACTCTGACAGTGTTAAACGATAGAGTGCTTTGATTGGTCGACGGGGCGGTGCGTACGATCGCGTTATATGTATATACTTTGATGCTACTTGGAATGGTGTATATATATATATATATATATATATGTATCTATACGTACATCACACACGCACATTCTGCGAGCGTCTACCATCGGTTTGAATTCGTAACAGGTAATACACCAACATACAACTCTGTCATTGATGGACGTACATTTACGCCGTATCTGAACGACGTGGGGAGATTTCGTTTACACATTCAGTTAATTATAATTCAGATCGCATTTCATCAATTGCACTTTTGAACGTTTATATATTTTCAATGGACGACACTATTTTGTTGTGATTTCAGCAGGTCGAAGATCACCGGGCTTTGTCTTCCTAGGCTAAGTCGAACGTATTTTTTCGTCTTATATTGATGTATACCACCGTCTGGACTCTGGTTTAGTAACGAAATCGGTGGTAAAGTTGCCGCATTCTTTTTTCAGTCGTTTCCACCATGAAATATGCTTTCAGTTTCGAGTAAAATTAGGATTAGGATTAGGAATGGGAAGCGGTGCCAATGCATTTTTTCGTTTTTCGTGCTAAGGATCTTATTTCTGTGGTGAATTTCTTAAAATAAGATAAATAAATAATTTAAAGCGATTAATAACTTTCTCGAGAAAAAATCGTGTAGTTGTTAAACCGTGGGTGGCTTGATTATACGAAATTGGACATATTAATTGATTTAAAGCAAAATGGTGGATATCTTTGCTCATATGGAAAGTACCATCATAAACAAATTCATCTTGATGATTGCAGCCGGTTTGATTACTTCTTCGAATTTCCTAACGCGAACGTTCGCTCAAGAACTCCAGTCGATGCATGACGGCTTCCCTGTGAGTGCAGATACACGTACGGACCTCTTACGTCACGATGACGTCACAGACGATGTTTCAGATACGCCTGGCTACTTTAAATGTTACACTTGTGGGGCGTACAGGCACAGCGATGGCGATGCGTTTCAGTCGAAACTCAAGGCTTGCAGGGAACAGCATGCGGAAGAATCCGAGATTGTAACGTGTCCGAGAAACGTCGCCGGTCAAAGTACTAAACCACAGTGTGGGGTAAGTTTATAAAGCAGTTTGTGATAAAAAATAAATAATATAACAATTTCGGCGTTCCATAAGTGCATTGACACTGTAACAATACAGGAGATATTAGTAGCTCGTATAATTCCTTAACTTAGCACTTCTCATCATTAAACCTTATATGTGACGTTATATGAGAGACGTTATAACGTTATTTTTTTTTTTTTTATAAATCTCGTGTAAGAAATCTGCACTAAGTTTGCTATTCAAGAATGATGGTCGACCGCAAAATATGCTTAGCTCTCATTTTGGGTGAGATTTTGGAATCGTTTTTTTTCAGGTTAATTAAATTAATAAAACATGGATAAAGATAAGAACACCTAGCAGTAGTCTTAACGGCATGCACATGGAAGAATATACACCTACCCCGGCCCTGCTAAATATACAGATACAGATAATTATGTATACCTTCCTTTCTTGTGTAATGGACGTGGCATGATTTCAACTTCGTTTACACTACCCTTGCCCTTCCTTTTACCCTCTGGTCTCGGCCTACTACCGACCCAATTGCGTTTTGTTACTTTTAAGAAAAGTCGCCAACGACAGAACCGGGGCACGAAAAAAACCCATACTGACGGTACCATCGTGTCAATGTGATCCGTTTATCAGCCCCAATCCATGGATTCACTGGAACTGTTAGATACCGCCACGTAACGTGTAGCATACCACTAATTGCTACGCTAATAGTAGACCGCCTATTGTGGATCCAAGGGGCGCCATTCGATAATGAAGATTAAATAAAGGTGTTAGCGCAAATCAATGAAATCTATAGAAATAATGTCAATAATTTACTCAAAGTAGGTCACAGCTGCTGTCTTGCTCGTTAATTAAGTCTATAAACTGGAGTACAGATTCTTCACGAGAATGTAATTTTGCACTTCTTGTATAAACAGAATAGTTTAGAATCTAACGTACACTGGTTTCCAACTACTCCTCTCCTCAGACGATGCGCAAAGAGAGACTCTTGTGAGTTCATTTTCTAAAGACATCTCCATGGTGATTCGACTGACACTGAAGCAGAGACGCGAATAAGGCGTAGTCACCACGTTGAATCTCAAAGACCAAAGGAGTTCAAAGTTCATCGTCTATCTGATGTATATTAAGGACTACAAACACCAAGCAAGGTATACCGTATGTAGTTCATAAACTACATCAACGCATAGCTGCTCTACTATAGTTGAAGATGAATTACAAACACCAAACAGGCAACGTTACGTAGTTTATGACGAACTACAAACACAAAACAGGCCACGTACGTCGCTCAAGAAGAACTACAAACATCAACAGGCCACAGTACGTGGTTTTAAGAAAACCCTCCCAAGAAAGAACCTGCCAGGGGATCTAAACCAAACAAACGGCAGTATAATGCCACGGCTTCAAAAGCCAAACTGACCAACTTATAATTCTCAACCCCAATCCTATTTCGATTGGACAGCTAAGGCTAAAGATCATTGTGCGGGTATAGTGCCACATAAAGTGTAGCGCATGACTCTGTTGGAAGACATGCCCCACCATTAGCCAGTGCGGGCCGTCCTAAACACAACAGATACTGCCAAAAGGCCACATTACGTGGTTTATGAAGAACTACAAACTCCAGGCTAAACATACTAAAATAATGCAATTGATCCCAAAACTGATCTCTGCTAGACGTTCTTGTCCCAAACAAACAACCGCAGCAAACGCGCCAAACTGATTCACTTAACAGCCCCAATTATATTTGGATCAGACTCAAGCAGAGATCACTGGGCTATAGTATTGTCACGTAATGTACAGTGTATGACTCTGCAAGGGGGACGGCCCCATAAAGACCAGTGATGGTCACCCAAAACCGTGATCAGATAATACACATGAGCTTTGCATAAAATACTTTTAACAACTTTAATCACGGAAGTAAGACACTGGGCTCCAAAACTGCGAAAAACTGACCAGCTTTCCAGCCCCAATCGATCGCACTTGAAAGAATGAGATGTAAGCAGAAAATTACGCCAAATGTTATTCTTTCATTGACACGGTTTGCTCTCTTCAATTTACAGATTACAAAACAGACTATCAAAGGTCACGTGACAAGTTTCAGCCGAGGTTGTCATTATTTGGTGAGGTGCGCAGAACTGAGAGATTGTTATCATCGCATCAAGGATTTCACTGGCGTATGTCAGTACTGCTGTAACACCACGTTGTGTAATCAAGGGACTCACCTTGTCAGCTTTTCTTGGAGTTTATTTTTCATGTCATCTGCGGGACTTCTTGGACAAATTCTTATATAGGAATCTGGTGATGTCGGTGACGTCACATAAGCTGCATGAATAAAGTGCTTTCTTCACATGCCAACAATACAACTATAATGGACCACAGAAGAAGACAGTATCAAGAGAGCGGTTTTCTACAAGGTTTGTTCAAATTTTGTAATGTTTCGAACATAATAAATTGGCCTATACATTATGTTAGACTTTCACAGGTAGGACTTGTTCTCGTTACAATGACTAAAAGCGTGCATAATATCCCAACAAGGATACCAGTACGCATGCGCGCTTCATGGGTACTGTATACGAACTATCCCGCAAGATCGCGTGTTTTACCATAATTCATCGTTCTATGTCAACTGTAAATACAGTAAAACGTACACCGTGGAATTATGAAACAGATGTGAGTCATACTTCAGCTGATACAGCGGGTATAATGAAGTATTTTGGCATGTAGATAGGCATGACAAAGAAAGTTCTTGGAACCGTACGTGCACATTCATGTACTTTAGCTAAGGTCAGTCATAAGCTAACAGTGAACTGTGATCTTCTCCATGGGATATAAGCATATCGACCTCAAATATGGCGTAATAGCTGAAAGGAGTTCGTATACCGATGGAGTTAGATTGCTTTCATTGTGCATATCATACATAATTATATTTATCATTCAATTGCCACCAGCGTTTGCAGTTATTCTTGATAACGATATTCATAGTGAAAATCCGTTGGTGGACGATAATTGAGAATAATTTGATTACATCATAATGTTCGGAGTCTCATTCATGTAGGGCTAGTGTAGAGGTGAGCGTGACCCTATCGGTTATGACTGTCGGCTTCTTATCCCACTGGTTGAAGGTCGCAGCTCTGGCATGACTTGTTAAACACTGTTAAACTGTTGTTTTGCATTGTGATGAGTTGTGTCTTACATGGTAGTTTAGTGATACGGTTTTATTTAAGTTGAGTGTTTTCCATATGAGTCGCTCAGCACAGCTGCAGTGCAGTGGTGATGAACATGTTGCTCTCACTTCCTTCGGTCATCGAGAAAACTGTCGACTTACGTCCGTCTGATCGGGATTTAAATGGCGGCCAGGGAACAGGGATGAAATGAATGGTTACATGCCTTGTTAACCTCTGAACGTTGGTCGAAAAGAAAAGCCTCGTTAAATACGGCGTTCATCCACGATGAACACGGTACATGAGTCATGTCCTAACACTTACACTTATACTAAACTAAAACGGTAACTGCTCTTTTGTATCAAATTCCGCGGTTTGGATTGGTTCAGCTAGGTGGGTCCCCGCAAACTAGTCAAGCAACCGTACAATTGTCAGTTGTTGTTTTTTAGCCTTGAGAACTTTACTGCCCCATAATCCCTGCCTGTAATATCAACGTGATGACCGTACTACACCCCACACACTCTCAGTATAAAATACTATTGCCATCATATCTATACATCAACATCCGAAACCGGGAGTGTCATTATTAGCCAAATATATCAATAAAAATTATACCAAGAAATATACAGACGCTGAAGTAATTACGTAGCTATAGCTAATCATCAAAGGACGACTGTGCTGGTGTGCAAGGGAGTCATATTTATGTCCATGTTTGTTACAAAAGGGATAGAAATCATTACTTACAACGGCCTAGTGATTGATCTATGTTTATCTCGTTATTTAGAACTATAGTCTGCCTGTCTGCGAATTAATTCAGGTTTAGCCAATGTATACGAGTAATCGGTATTCTCAATGTATTGAACTTGCATCTGCGTACAGACCACCTACAAGGTAGGTATTACAAGAATACTACTCTAGCTATGATAGCGACGATTTGGTTATAAGCCATGTGTACCTTACTAGTCCATCGTCTTGATATGTCCTGCTTGAAGACTTCATTGAATGAAAGCATTGACGACAGGTGTATTGGCGAGGACTTCATTTAAATAACTTTGACGACAGGTGCTGTGGTGAGGACTTCATTGAAAGAACATTGACGACAGGTGTGGTGGTGAGGACTTCATTTAAATAACTTTGACGACATGTGTCGTGGTGAGGACTTCATTGAAAGAACATTGACGACAGGTGTACGTGGTGGTGAGAACTTCATTGAAATAACATTGACGACAGGTGTGGTGGTGAGGACTTCAATTAAATAACTTTGACGACAGGTGTCGTAGTGAGGACTTCAAGAACATTGACGACAGGTGTGGTGGTGAGGACTTCAAGAACATTGACGACAGGTGTGGTGGTGAGGACTAATTCATTTAAATAACTTTGACGACAGGTGCCGTGGTGAGGACTTCATTGAAAGAATATTGACGACAGGTGTGGTGGTGAGGACTTCATTGAAAGAACATTGACGACAGGTGTGGTGGTGAGGACTAATTCATTTAAATAACTTTGACGACAGGTGTGGTGGTGAGGACTTCATTGAAAGAACATCAAGACGACAGGTGTGGTGGTGAGGACTTCATTGAAAGAACATTGACGACAGGTGTGGTGATGAGGACTTCATTGAAAGAACATTGACGACAGGTGTGGTGGTGAGGACTTCATTTAAATAACTTTGACGACAGGTGTCGTGATGATGACTTCATTGAAAGAACATTGACGACAGGTGTCGTGGTGAGAACTTCATTGTAAGAACATTTACGACAGGTGTCGTGTTGAAGACATCAGTGAAAGAACATTGATGACGCGTAAAATCACGTGTCGTTCAGTACCACAACTCTGATAGTGGAATACAGTTACAGATATTACCATCAGATAGCCTTAGACATACATATGCCAACCTTGATAGGAGAAATCTTCCATTTTCCTTACAGGGCAAAATCCTCAATCGTAATGGACTTCCTTACTTTCAAATATATGAATATGCTGTTAGAACTTGTTATAAGAGCGTGCAGGGATGCACCGTAAGCAAGCAGTACATCTGTTCAAATTATTTCTTGTTTACTAATAGAGAGTTGCTGAGGAAATGTTGAGAATAACGCCCCACTGTTTGCATAAGAGATGAAGATCCGTTCATGAATGTTTCCGTCTTTGCGTACATTTCTCGAGGCCACGGGTGTATTGGTCGGGCTGTAATTTTCAAATCCGATGGCCGCGCGTGTCGATGGTAGCTAGTTGATGACGTCATCGATACCACAGCACAGTTTGTTCATCGAAGAGTGGAACGTGTCAGTGAGTCATTCCGTCTAAAAGAGACTGCGCGCTTCTCCTGCAGTTACGGGTTCCTTCCTTGTCAGCCTTGAAGTTGATCACATAGAATTCAAACACCAGCTGTATACCTGACTATTGACAACGTAAATATTAAATTGCATGCACCTCGTTTAGCGTTGCTTAAACTATTAAAGGTAACAAATATATGAAATTTTGCAGTATACTCAGTGATTGAATGTCTACAATATAATGTATAAAAAGAGCATTATATTAGTCGTGATAATTATATTAGAGTGCAGTGTTGTTATAGTTCCTTCATTTCTCCCCAAGGAGAGTCCTACTTTGTTAAGCCTGCATAGGTATTATTATAAACACTTATTCACAACACGACGAATCAATGTAGGGCCTACACTCTGCAATGTATAGTCTGCCGGGTAACAGGGGTATCGTATATTCTGAGTCAACAAAGTCACGTGATACTCAATTGTCTTTCATGTGGTTCAGAGGGACACTATACTTTTGACCACTTCCACAAACTTCGTAGTAGCTTTTCGAGAAAAGCCACCCAAGAAAGAACCAAACAACGGCATCAAAATGCCCAACTGACCAGCTTCTGCCTTCGGACTATTAAAACCTAAGAGATTATTGGGCGAGTGTAGTGCCACGTAATGTGTAGTACATGGCTCTGTTGGAGGACATAACCCCCAGTTCATATTTGTAATCGTTCCCAAAGATCCATCTGGTACTGCGAGTCAATCAGTTTCAGTTAATTTAACCAATTTGGCCACTATTTACACATCTCTCGGTCAACTCATCCGTCGTCACAAAATTTCTTCAATATGCTGAAGACAATCAATTTTATTTGTTCTTCAAGAAATAAAATATTTTCTCTACAGACCCAAGAATGTGTCGGTGATATCAAACAATGGATGACACAGAACAAACTCAAACTGAACGATTTTCAGACCGAAGTCGTCATTCTAATCCGCTCAAAATTTGACTACTCCTCCTACCCGATATCTGACATTAATGTTTGTTCTTGTGTTATATATTGCATAACTCATTCGGCTAGAAAAATTGGTGTAACGTTTGATGATAGATACTCTTTCAAGAAGCACATTAATACCTGCCGTGCCATTAATTTTCATTCTACTTAAAATTGGGAGGATCAGAAATTTCTGTCAAGAAATCTTGAGCTAACCAATGTTCACGCAGTCATGTCATCAAAGCTGGATTATTATAATTCCTTATTGCATGGACTGCCTCTCTCCTGATTACCATGTCTAGCTGCGGCGTGCTCAGAATACAGCTGCAAGGATCGTTACTCGTATATGAAGCTACATTGGTTGCCAGTCTCACATCGTGTCGACCTTAATCTCTTGCTGATTACGTATAAAATGTTGAGTGGTCCACATATGATTATCTCTACAACTTAATCCAGCCATATTCTTCTACTCGTACCCATCGTTCTTCCAATATGGTGACACCCAAAAGGAAGCTTGCAACATATGGCCGTCGCTCATTCTCTGTAGCAGCTCCTGAAATATGGAATAAGCTTCCTACTAACATCAATACATCACCAAATGTCAATACATTTAAAAGGAGAGTTATCTTTTCTCAAGAGCAATTTCCTCTTGACTGCAAATCCCTCTGAACATTATTAACTTTTAGGCGCAATATAAGTTATTTGATTGATTGATAAAATATGCAAACAGTAATATCATCGATTCTTGCTTTCATGCAGTTCTTATTATGACGTCATAGCTCTCATATGGCCCTCAGCTGCAAATATCAAATTTGTAGCCGTTATATATACACTGATTTGAAACTTGCTGCGTCGCAGAGATATTTTCCAAAGCGTAATACTAATTGATAGATTCATTTCGGTTGATAAACCATCATAACTAACATAATATTATTAATAGGAAGGATATCATAACAGCAGCACAGTAGAACTTAATTTCGTTTGTGCCATGCAGTTTAATTGAAGAGTTTAGTAATTTAGTCTAGTTTCTATTCTTTTTTACAGATCCTGAATAAAGCAATATCCTGGTCACCGAATACATCCCGAGGCAAACATTATCACTCAGCTAAATAAAGGCTGGGTGATTTCGCTCACCCATAAGTAGTGTGACGTTGCTTGCCTATAACTAGAGTGACGTCACTCACTTTTTATTAAGTTTAGAGCCAAGGTTTTCTCTTGGTAGAGTGACGTCACTCATCTATAAATAATGTGACGTCACTCAACTATAAATATAGTAAGGGTCACTCACCTAAAAATAAGTGACGTTACACCCCTATAAATACAGTACCGTAACTCACATGTAAGTGGCGTTCCTGATGATAACTATGATATTAACGCCTGAAGGATAAGGTTGTTAATACTAAAACATAGAACGATCGTACAAGTTTTGAGAGTGTATCGCCATACCATCGCGATGCAGACTACTATTTCAGCCGGATATCTTGTTCGTGCCTACCGTGCCAATGTAGATCATGTGTCTGTAATCATATCGTATAACACTAACCCTACAGCGAACGTACAGCTAAACTCCAATCGGCGAGACCAGGATCGTGACTAGCAATTTTCTTCTTTCCTTCAGCTTCAAAGTTTGTTGCAGGTTTAGTAACTTGTTAGCAACCTGCGACAAATCGATTGTAGGCCTAATCAGTCTGCTAAATATGCACCGAACGCCTAACCATGGGACGGGGTGATGAGTACTTGTTACTTACACGGACTCGGAGCGAGAAACGTTGTACGCAGGCAGGCCTACGTTGGTTCCCAAGGAATCATCGTGAAGTCAAGATGTCGTGTGTGATTCGAACAGTGACGAGGTGAAGGCGATGTACCTGGACAGCAAGTGTGTACTGTCATCCATAAATATTGCTCGGTTTCAGAAAGAGAAGAATGGATTATTAAGTTGTACCATAACTTTTTTATTAATAGCCTATATATTATTCGCTATCTTATCCAGATACTATTCCATTTCTTTCTTTTCTTTTCTTCAAAAAGCCTCTTGTTTCTCTTTGTGAATATCAGATAATGACCAAGTCAAACGATATTGCTAAATATATTAATATTCATCGTTGTTTACGACAGGGTCCAAGCCTTGCATATATTGTGTCGTTTGTCCACAAAGAGACCCGTTCTGCTCATCGAGAAGTTGGCATAGAGAATACGCGACTAATTTGGAAGAATCCAAGCCTAGCAGAGAACTTCAGGCAACAATTATCCATTATTTTAGCACTCTATGACATTATGGCAAACCAATGGGGCTTATCAAAGTGTTCATCGGGGCTCATTGGTAGACGTCAATACATTGGGCTCATTAAAGTGCTCATCTGGACTCAGCGGTGCGCATCAATAATTTTTGGCTAATTAAAAGTGTTCATCGGGGCTAATTGGTGAAAATCACTACTTTGGGGCTCTTTCGGGGCTCATTGGTGCTTATCCATACTTTGGGATCATTGTGTTCATCCGAGCATCTGTGCACATCACATTTTCTGTCGAGGGTTCATCATCTGTACAATTTCACTGTTTCCATGATGATAATGATGATCACCGTGACCGCCATGTCAAACAATGTAAAGTCATGATCGCACACTGATCACGAGTGTCACTTACGAGCACATTTGGAGTTGGATATTCCACAGGAAGGACTTTAATCATCAGTATTTTACAAATTAGTCACCTTATCTTAGAATACAGAACTCATTTCTAAAACAGTCTGCCAAGACATCAACTTGAGTTACGGTACGCGCATCGTGACATTAATGAATGATATTCTACACGTCAGTTCATTCACTGATTACACTGGCCCCACATCTAACTAACTAGGAATCAACGTAAGCATGCATAAGCTAACGTCTAGATATAGTTTGCATGTTTACTCGCGAGTAGTAAACAGGACCATAGGCATACTGACGGACGGTACGCATTCCTACCAGGGAGTTGTTATTTAGAAGGAGATACAACAAATACTACTCTCTTTCATACGAACTCAGTACCGACAGTAATCGCCTTATTGTTTCTCGGCCAGGAATGCAATTGTGCATGAAGTGTATTACAATCAGGTGCAATGCTTCCCGTCGTCTGATACAGATCGGACCAGATTCTACAATTCAACTTATATTATTATCTAAATAATAGCTCCCTGTTCCTACATTACCGCTAAAAGGCAGAATAATATACAACATACAGTTGTACAGTACGGTTTTTCGTCGATATCAAATAGGTTTACACGTAAATAAGGTTGTCCGCAATACCATATACATACAAATCAAATAGTTACGTACACAAAAGCAAACACACGCAAACATGATTGTATGCTTACAAACTACACGCAAATAGGTCACTCGCCGATCACATAAACATGAGCAATATCTAGAAGCAACATTAGAAAACCTGCCCCCTGAAAGTGTTCTGGTAAATCAGTGAACGGCGCATTCTTAAAGGCGTTGATACTTTTAAACAATACGACCAAAACAGTATTCCACTCATCCACAACTCTCTGTGAGAAGAAATTATTCATAACATCTAACCTAGCCTACATCACCCTTCTGAAGCCTGAAACAGTGGCCTCTAGTGCTCCTCAACTAAATATGTAGTAGACTGAATGTAATTGTCAAAACCAGAATCAGGCAGAATATTCCGCTCATCAATAACTCTGTGAGAAGATCTTCTTCCTAAATTCTAACCTACATTTTCCCTCTGAAGAGGCTTGAAACAGTGGCCTCTAGTTCCACTCAACTCGATATTCTTAAAACTAAGTTGTCAAAACCATGAACAATTTTAGACGCTTGAAGTAGAACGCCACGAATTCGTCTAAGCTCAAGAGAAGTTAAATTAAGATGCTTTGACTATAAGAAACACCTCTCATAGTACGCACAAGCCTATAGTAGCCCTTCTCTTAACCTTTTCCAATAACTGCCTATCATTTAAAAAGTATGGATCATTCAACAATTATGTTATCCTTAAGTTCCTAGCTGATTCAACACACTGCCTAGAATAATCTATTGTAACTGAGTGCGCCTAGCGATTTTTAAAGCCGTGCTTAACTATAGTGATGGTTTTAGGCGTTACACGTGTACACGCGCATTAGTGATAATTTAATTATGCTACTGTTCCTTTAAGTAGAAGTCGTGCGGCGTTTTCGGAGATGTTTTCCTTTGAAGAATGCGATATTTACGTCGAGCCTTTTGTTCGAATCTCCGGTCTCAGGAAGACCGTCAAGCTGGCGCTGTGCTGCCTTGGTTTCGACTGCCGGTCTCCGGAAGTCACGTGACCGCCGGCTTGTTCCTCGAATCTCCGGCATCCGGAAGTCACGTAACCACATAGCTCAGCTGTCGCGGTGTCTTTGATAATTGCTATATTATCGACGCGCGTATTCTTGGTGTAACTGATTCGTATAAAAGCAACCAGCGCTTACGTTCAAGAGAGAGGGAGGCACGAAAGCGATTCACTACTTATAATGATCTTGTGTACTGCAGAGATTCCGGCCGTTGGTCGCCAAAGTTGTGACTTTTTGTAGCCAGCATCTTGTGCACAATGATTAGTGATATGGACGATTGCCCTATTAGGCAGGAGGTGACGTTACAATATACAGAAACTGAATTTATTCGTATCTCTCTTGTGAGTTTGTTATTTAATCGAAGGTCGTTCGCAATGCTGTAGGATGTATGACCAGGAGTCATGACATGCCTATAAAACAAAAAGAATAGAAGCCAGGATCTGGACGACTGCCCTACCAGAAAGGAGGTGACGTTACGTGGTGGTAGCGTATGGGATTTATTCCTATAAAACAGTGGAACAAGGTGAAGCCAGGATCCGGATGGACTGCACTGCCCTATAAGACAGGACGCGACGTTACACTATGATGACCCTAAGATCTTTTTCAACCTGAACTTCCTGAAGATTTTTACCGTCGAGATTATAATTAAATCTGGGATTCCCATGACCAATATGCACGACCGGATACTTGCCAATATTAAAGAGCATTTGTCAATCATCCGACCACTTAAAACTCATCAAGATCACCTTGGGCACTCCTGTCATCCGGCTTCCTCGGAGGAAAGTTCGCAGTACAACTTTGTATCATCGTCAAATCCTTATCAGAAGAACCTATTGCACCATCCATATCATTTAATATAAACAATAAGAAATAATAGTGGACCTGCGGCAACAACACTAGAGACACTATTCCAAATGCTGCCACTGACAACTACTCTCTGCTTTCTGCCACATATACCTAATTCTGATTCCAGCTCAGAAGCTGACCTTCAAATCATGCCTAACCGCAAACTTTCAAAAGGAAATGACGGACGTTCTCAAGGGGACGAATTATACTATAGAAGGTTATTTTCAACTGAGTAGTGAAGTATTACTCTAATTGGTTTAATTTGCGGACATTCCTACTTGAGTGTGTATTTGGTTTGGCGGACATACGGTACCTACTGCGTGTATTTGGTTTGACGGACATTCCTATACTTCTGTGTATATTTGGTTTGGCGGACATACCTACATTCGTGTATTCAGATTGGCGGACATACATATTTATGTGTATTTGGTTTGACGGACATACCTACATGCGTGTATTCGGATTGGCGGACTTACCTACTTGTGTGTCTATTTGCTTTGACGGACATATATACCCTACTTGCGTGTAAATTTGGAGTGACGGACATATCTACTTGCGTGTATATTTAGTTTGGCGGACACACCTACTTAGGCCTAAGTGTCTTTGGTTTGGCAGACATACCTACTTGCGTGTATATTTGGTTTGGCGGACATACATACTTGCGTCAGTGTAATGGTTTGGCAGACACCTATACTTAGGCCTACGTGTCTTTGGTTTGGCAGACATACCTACTTGTGTGTATATTTGGTTTGGCGGACATACA
>JAODAG010184701.1:0-12440 GCA_027574785.1 Orphnurgus asper
TTTTTTGTTTTACCACAGGCTTTCCCTACTGGTAGGGGTCTGTGGAAACTCAATGTGCGGATACTTGGTGACCCCGAGTTTCGTCGGGGTTTCGAAAACATGTATAAGGGATGGCTCCCTGCCCTAATGCCGGCCTTTTCGCCTCTCACGGACTGGTGGGATGATGTCAAGTCGCGTATCAAACGGTATGCTATACAGTACTGTGTCATTTCGAGCTCGTTGTCGACGAGAGGAGTTCATTGATTTGTGCTCCAGTGCCATAAGTGGCACACCGTCTGCCTTAATTAATTGCTCTGCAGAGCCATTTGGATGAAAAAAACACCAAGGTAACTCGCATACGGGGGCCGTACCAGAAGGACACAAACGGCCTTCAAAGCCTGAATGAGGAATAACAATTGTGGGATGGGATCGTCAATTCGCCTCATGAATATTAATACGCTTGCGCAGTTTGTCATTGAGCTGCGGTCCTCGACTCAATAGTGGGTTCCAAACACTCTGTACCATCATGTGTCGTTCATATACGTGGATTGCACCCACGGGAACTTTGAACTTTACAGAAACGTTGTATTGTTCAACAAAAGACAATAATAATTGTTTAATAATTTTTTCATCAAACAGTTTCTTTAAAAAAAAAAATCACGGCGTAGGGCACTAGGTATGACTTCCTTATTTTCCTATGTTTTAGTTTTCAGGCTAATTCTTGTTATTTTATATTGGCCGGTATACTGTTAGTTACATCGTTTTGTTTATTTATTTATTGATTTTTTTATTAGTCTGGCAACCGTGTTTTGGATAGTACACCCCGATCAGAATTCCAACATCATCTGCCATGAATTACTAAACGCCTTAAATCCTCCCAATTTTCACACCATCTGTTGTTTAATTTATACTCTACATCATCCAATCAAACTCAAAAGATACTTAGGTGGATGCTCTCTGCTATCATACCATAGACTGAAGAATTCACCTGAATTTTGGAGGCACTTTTTTTTCCGACAAGTGAACTTTTCGAGCGGAAGCACATTAACCTAATACCACTAAGATGTGATAAGTGTTCAACTGGAAGGAAGGAAATGTGACTAAAAACGTAGCTTTGAGTGTATGCTAGAAAACAGTGATTCATTTCATGGGGGATTTCCATCGTCAGAATTCAGAGGTCAATTTCCCCGAGGGAGGGGTCTAAGCGGAGGAAATATCCCACTTGGGGCGGACCGGGTGTCACCATTGTGGTTTTGATGGAAACTGGCAGTGTCCCCCTTGGTGCTTATAATTATCTGTTTTACCATTCCATCGTTGCTATATTGAAGGAGCTTCATTGCGTAGGGCTCAGTAATCAACTATACCAAATATAAAGATTTATTTCTACGGTTTACACGGTTATTTCTTGCTTTACTGGCAGCAATCATGAACAAAAGTGACGACAACAATGATAATTTAAAGCTTGGGTATTCGATTAAATAGAATAGGTTAATAGATTAAGGAATAGCCCCACCAATTTCAGAACGAAGATTTCGCAGAACTAGTTTGGTTACGAAAGCGAGTGTACTATTATAAATAATATAACGAAGCAAACAACAGGAAAATTAATGTTTTCAGGTGTCAGTGGAACGGAATCATAGAAAATATATAGAAATTCGTGGATTCCTTGCAGTCTATGAAGAAGACGATGTCTGATCGACGAATACTATGATTAACACGAGTATAAAGTAAGGCAATGTCTTGCTTGGCTCTCGCCGTCATGTGTGTACTGTGTGTAACTTTCAAGTTACAGTTAGGCTAAGCCTATAGGCTAGGCCCAACAGGCACTGTATCATTTTGTATGCGCTTCCAGGATTTGCCGAAAATGGGGGAAGGCTGTTGAGTGTTATAGAACTGTCGGTAATATTTATTATTTGTCCCAATCGTCCACTGGGGGAGCAAGTTCAGTAGGAACCACTTTGACTTTGAGAACCACTGCAGGGTTTAGACATTGGTAGAGTGTAGTGCCACACAACGTGTAAACGTGCATACATCTCTGTTAATAATAATCAAGTATTGCTTCAGTAACTTCAGTGGGTCTACATAGTGGATAGTACTGAGATTTTACCGGTGGTATGTAGTTAAGTCTAGCCTACATGTATCGACATAAAGTTAACTAGTCTATAGGCCATGCGGGTCTACCCAGATAAATGTATAAATAGACCCAAGTAACCTTACCACATCTGACGGTGTCGTCATGTACCAAATTTGTATAGCCGTTCATAATGGTTGGCCTATAATTTAGCACAAAGATATGCTTTACAGTGGTTTACAATGATCTCTATTTTACCCTCAGTTTGATCTGATCCTCTAAAGTCAGGATGTCAGCTAAAACAAAGACAACACTTTTGATTGGAGGGTTCATCGCCTGCCTCGGAGCTGCCCTGTACCCAGTTATCATATCGCCTATGTTGCATCCAAAACCGTGGAGTAAGTTTTATAGTCATGATAGTGCTAGTCCTTGCACAGGACTATATATGTAGTAAAAATTTGTAAGAAAAATGTTCAAGACAATTAAGTGTCCTCATAAAAACAAACACCCTGAAAGCCAAATTCAGAAACACCAAGAACTTCCCAAACAAACATCACAGACTACTACACTATAAAAAGTATGGTGACAATACCGGACATCATACGATTCCGCACACTGATGCACTTGCTTGAATTATGACAAATAAACCTCTGGAAATGGAATGTACTTTTGTTGTAGCTGTCTGCACTCATTATCGTGATCAAATTTCATTTGGAGAGGTAGATATTTAAAATCAAAGACAACCTTCAGGTCTCCCATGAGGATGGGCTTCCACAGGGGGAATAGGGACACATTCCCTCCCCCTGGTAAAAGCTAGGTACTAGAAATTAGAATAGTGGGAACTAGCAGTTTGCTATAGAACTGGCCATAAAAACTTTAAAAACACCTGGCAATCGTTCCATGAATGCCCTTGCCTGTGTGCTGACAGTTTGTTTATGGTGGTGTGTACATGATGGTGTATACATGGTTGAGTGTATGTGGTGGGGTGTAATTGGTTGGTGTGTACATGGTGGTGTGTACTTAGTGGTACCATGTACATAGTGACTTCAAAAAAATTGTGGGATGCGAGTACAGATCCATTTGGGTCCACATGACTACCATCTCTTTGCATTTATTATTACCACCAAGGACCTGATTATAAGGGAAACAAAATACAGGACCTGCCTCAAGGGGCTAGGATAGTGGTAGCTCTCGTAGTAACTTTCCAACATGGTCTACCTACAACTGAGATGGCCCGTCAACACCGGTTAAAAGGAGAGCACTGCTAATCCTTATCAGCATGGAGTAAATCACTGCTCTGCTAATCAATTGCAGCGTGGAATAAATCCCTGCTTAACACAACATAGGATGCCCTCTGCATGTATCATTAATGTTACTTTAACTCTTTCCATATAATCTTGACCTTTGGTTGGCCAAAGCGTGCAGGGCATTATAATTTTGCAATCCCCTAAGCCACGAGGACCAATTTTAATTTTTTTAACTATCATTAGAGGTCTACTCTTCCACTCTGCTTTCATGTAGCTTTGCTCTCAAAATATTCAAGAGAGGAATAAATTGGTAAAGATTATTACCACCCGCACCCCCCTCCCCTAAAGTACAATGTATTCTAACTAACATTGGGAACTCTTGAAATTTTTTCCACAGAGGAAATACAGAGAGAAACAAGGAAAGATATTGATCAAGCCAAAATTCAACCTGGAGGTACGTTCCGGGCAGGGATTAAGGCCCTTAACTGACCTCAGCACTGAAAAGCTTATGTGCCCCACCCCCATATGCATTGTTGCGTGTACTTCAAGGACCTGTAACTTTGGTCGCATTTTGGGGGGACATTCCCTTTGAATTGTAGTGTCTATACGATCGTCGAGTCCATGAAAGTTTTCACCGGTAGACAAGTTAGATAACTCTCGAAGGGCTCCCACTCATTGGTAAAGCAACCAAGGGCCACAGTCTGCCAGCAGACGTACCCTTGGCGAATCAAGTTCACTGCACTTATCGTTATTGTCACAGGACAACGTAGATGTGCGGTGAAGATTCATCTGGAGGGCATGGGCTCTTCTATGACTGGCAGGATGTGTTTTCTAACTCCCCCAGTGACTTTGGGTCAGGGCTTTGTTCGTTTTGTGGATGAGTTCGTAGCAGAGGTCGAGAGAATGAGAGGCTGCCATCTTTCAAAGGAATAGTTCCTGGAATGGGTGCCTGGTACTTGCTATTACCAGATTTTTGTTTTACATTGAATAAGCTATGGGCTAGAGGCGATACGAATTTAGGTTACACGTTTCGCCCGTGGAAGACCGTTCTACCGACACAAGAACCATGGCCTTACCGCTAACTATCGAATGGAAACGTCACCGGTCACGGATAGTAACCACGGGTGTTATTTTAGGCCCTGCTTTGGTGACCCCCTGCTTATCGGGGGCGATCCAGCAGCGTTGGGTACGTTGTGATACCTAGCGGATAAAAAAGACCAGTTTGAGAGTAATTGTCTATAAAATTGGCGAGGTTTTCAAATGTGCTCTGAATTGCTCCTGGAGACTATATAAGGTTGAAGTTGCTCATTGAGCAGCCAGCAAGGAAGCGCTGCTTACATTCATTCCACCTACGTTGTTTTCTTAGAGTAAACGGGCAATTTTTGGCCAAAAGTAAATCTATTTTCGAGCAACAACCGCAGAGTTGTGGTGGGAACAAGATACAAGACACAGACCTGCGTTTCTGATTAAGTGCGGAATATTTTCCCTTAAACAGAGCAGCGACGAACCCTCCCCGCCAGAAATGGTCCTTTAAATTTTTTGTCACGTTTTTTTTTAACCGCGACAGGAATGAGGGTGTGGAGCGATCCATTTCAACCGAAACCAAGACAATGAGAGGAACGAATCGGAGAGGATAGACACCGGGAGGACCAACTCTCGTGGGTGTACTGCATCGCTTTCTCTGTCGTCGTCCCGCACGACCCCGTATGCAAAAAAGGTTTTATCAATCTGCTAAATTAAGATCTTAATGAGCAGGGTGAAGAATTCAACTCTTCTGAAGTTCAGTCGTCAATTTGGACTTTTCGGAATTTACAAATGGGGAGGCTTTGGGGTGGTTTTCTCGCATAAGCCGTGTTTCGATCGCATCTTTAACGTAACGTGACGAATGGTCGGATATTTTCACGCTGTTCCTTTAGCTTTTAACCGGTCATTTATTTGAATACCCCAGGTATATGCTAAATACTTACCGTGATTGCGGCTCTCTCCGCCGGAGGATAGTCTGCACTTCTTTTCGTTAATCAGTTGAAAGTTTTGGATTCTTTTTGTGTACAACGACCTAAAATGTTCCGTAACGCCCGTCTAGCCTTGGGTTTTGAATGAGACCTTCTCCCGGTTAGTTTCTAAGAGAAAGCAGGACATCGGGCCTTTAATTTGGCCGGTGTAATCGAGGTTTGATTTCCAAATTGCATTTTTATTTATTTCAACAATACATGAGCTCGTTTAATGGTTGCCTTCAAAGAAGACTTATCATGTCGTATTGTTTGAAACAGTGAAAGGGACACAAACCCAAGATGAAGTGAATAGAGTCATTCATTACTTGGTAACGAGTGGTTTGCTCCTGGAAACCACAAGTACCAAAGTTTTGACCTTCACAACTAAACTTAACTTTGTAAACGAATGAAAAAAAGAAATTGGCTTGTAATTTTCAAGTCGGGTGGCCAGACGCGAAACTAGAAGCATGCAGCGCAGTGTCGAGCTCTGCGTGTACCAATCGAGACCCGTTTCGGCCGAGAAGCCGGAAGAGAGCGAAGGATTCTATAAGTCTTAATCATTGATAGATGAAAATGAACTATCCAATCATCTCTCTGAAGTAGTTGTTTGTAAGGTTGGACTTAATTATTGGTCATAATTATTTGGAAAGAGGGACAGCGAATAATGATAAATAGAAATTGCTTATTGATAATTTTTAACTGCTTTATTAAAGTTACAATTGCAATACATGTAATAAATATTTGTGTCATGATAAATATATGGAAGTAAAAGATATTATATAACCAAAATACACTGAAATTAGTATCCATTTCTAATCAAACCTTTCCAAAGAAACCGAACAATTACAGTATTGATATTATAAAGACCAATGTTGATAAACCATCGTTAGGACAGCACTTAATGAGAACAAATTGACAATACAGAAAATGTATCAGTAACATTCATTGACAATTTTCTTGTGGCACGTACATGGTTTGAGATCTCTGCCTACAGTAGCTTTATTAACCGATCAATTACCTAGGTTGGTTAACTGGTTTAAGCATCGCCTAAATTTTGCCCGGTGTATGCGCAATTGAAACATGGGGTAACAGTAACATCTATCTATCCCTTATAATCAAGTGCAAGGTAACCATTGTTTATATTATGCAAACATAGGATACATACAAGAGTATGTATAAATTAGGGGATAGGCTGCTAGTATCTAGATACACAATCATTTACATACACACTATATATGAGGTAGTCTTACACTAAGTACATACTAATTAAAAATCCAACATTCAGTGTTACTAATCCGACTAAAAATATGTGAAAAGTTGAAGCAGTCAAAAGATTGCTGTATCTTGTGTTCTACACAAGTACGATACCCTGAATGGAGGATATTGCACTTATAACTGTAAAATAGATGGTGCTATGGGTAAAATGCTTGTCATGTTAACAACCAGACCATTTTGAAAACAATTTTTCAGTGGCACCTAGTTTTTGTCGTGGAGTAGGCAAATTTTCCCTTAGATTGGGCGAACTATCAACAACTTGAACCCACACAAAGACATAGTAGATGCCAGGAGGTGGATCCAGGAAATTCCAAAAAAAGGGGGGGGGTTAGGTGTGGTTTCTCCCTTGGAAATAGAAGTAAAATATTTCCCCCTTTGTAGCTTCAGAATGGGAAGGTGCCGTTTCTCACCATGGCTCCGCTCCCACTAACGAACATAACCACTCCGTGAGCTGCAGCGTAAAAATGGGGGGAGGGGGTAGAACTTCCCCTTCACGGCTCGGCGTGTCGAAGTTCGCAGTAACCGACGACAGATCGTAACTACGAACGTGCGCAACGATGCACATCGGGCTTGGTGGCGTGGGGCGAGTCGATTTCTGAACGGAGGAAATTACCGAATGCGATTACGACCGTCCAAATCTTGTGGTGAGATTTCTAGAACGTGCCGTTGAAATGACGAGGGCCCTAGAAAATGAAATGCGAGCCAGATAAATCTGTAAATTCTGTATCGAATGTGAAGACGGCGCGTGTACTGTAGGAATGCAGGGCTGTAACGTAATGGTAATATTTCTCTAGTGATATTGATACTACACTTACAGCACATATTGTAGAACCAAGCTTGTGCTTACTCGATGTTTGGGTAAACGGATCGCATGTTCTTCAAAGGTGCATCGCAGAAATTGATGGTTCCCCTTTGAAGGTGGAAATTAACATTTTGGATGAGCACGAGGGAAGTTTAGGCCATTTTGGTCGGTTAACTGGTTAGTAATTTAGTTAAGTACAGTAATCGGGTTTAGGAAGTCTCATTATGTGCTCATAAAGAAACCCTTCTAATTAATAGTCCCAGCCTTACCTCACATGTAACATATGTTTATACATGTGAAATTAGATACACGCCTATATTCTTGGTTTTTAATTGATGTAAGGCAAACCTCAACTATAGTATATGTAATATGTTTATGTATACTCTAACCCATACGTACAGATGTATATAACTACTTATTTGAGGTGATTTTAAATGAAGAACTTGAGACAATGTACATTACCAAACCTCAAATGATCCCAATTTTAATGTAACAACGAGTGTAACCATCCAGATACATTCCTGAGTAACAATCACAGGGCAGCCGATAGGAACAATAATTGACGATGATGGGAATAAATTTATTATATTTTCCTTTCAGCAGTGTCACCCCCACCACACCCCCGGCACATCCATCGTCCCCCAAATGACTCCGGGTCAAAGAAAACTAAAAGTAACCGATGCCCCTTTCATTTTGAGCTATTCCCATCGTTCCCATCGGATCAGTAGATCGGGGTCCTCTGGTTGCGT
The DNA here is from genome assembly GCA_027574785.1 of Orphnurgus asper. Lineage (NCBI taxonomy): Eukaryota > Metazoa > Echinodermata > Holothuroidea > Elasipodida > Deimatidae > Orphnurgus > Orphnurgus asper. The sequence continues at coordinate 8,115 of JAODAG010184701.1, forward strand.
CCGTCGCTTCCTCCCTAGACTTGTCAACGGGTATATAGCAGTAGATCATCGACGCAAATATGACGGACAATTTATTGGCATAATATTCCTTGCTAAAAATGATGCGACAAGATTGTGCAAAACGTTGAACTTGATCGACTCCCGACGGTGGCTATCGCTGTATTCCCGTGAGAACCAGAAAGGCCGCGGAGATCGCAACGACGACTTGCAATTGACATACGTCGGATTTTTAAACGACTAAAATCCACAGTCGACGACGAGTTCTTCGGCCCCGCAAGTCGGTGCCGACCCCCGATATAAAGTCCGATGAAGGGGGGGGAAGGGTCGTCGCGCACGTCTCCCGCGGAGGGGCCGTCTGTCCTCTCCCCCCTTCGCCTTGGTGATTCCACCGGAGGTCAAGACATGACACATTTGGACCGGTCGGACCTCTGTCGTTGCTGACTACCCTGCAGGAGAACAATAGCAGAGGTCAAGAATAAATCGAGGGGGAGTACTGTCGGACAAAACGCAACGTTTCCGTCTGCCTGTAGGCGAGTGAATGATCGAACAACTTATTGCGAGTAAAAAATGAGCACGACGGGCGAACGTGCCTTGCCGCCATCGATGGCGTTAGGGACGTCGGCTGGCAATAACGTTGATCTCGCCACGTCGACGCCGCTGAAAAGAATTTAAACCACTCGACCGAATTAACGACAATTTTTCTTACGATGCCTTATTGTTGATATCGATTATCTGAATAGTTTCTCGAAATGTATCAACGACGGCGAGAGAAATCACGTCCTGGTGGGTGGGATGATGTTTTCTCCGCATCGTTACGTTCTCGAGAGAGAAATTGGCTCCTTCAAGCAGACCGAAAACAAACTTTGGACGTACTTGGTTTCGCTGCTGCTGCTGCCTCTGGTCCTCTTCGCTTTGTGCTAGCGCCCTCGCTAGGGCCATGTCTGCCTCTTCTTGCTGCTCCTGTGTCGGAGGTCCTTGGTCGGACGAAGCAGGTTGGGACCTCGGTTCGGAGGCTACGGAAAGTTGCAGTGCTCTGGCCATGGCTTCGTCTTCAGACTGTAAAGGAGAAAGCCACACCGGGGTAAGTGAGAGTGTCGATCCTCTTCTCAGCTGAGCCCACGGCTGCCGATTCTACCCCCCCCCCCAGGCACGACTACCCCCAGACTGCTTTCCCAGCGGTGATGAGTTCATCCACCCAATGACCCCACCTCACCAATGGACGAGCATCCATCCAACGGAGGAACTTCACAAATCAATCAGAGAATAACAAAACTATACCTGATCATTAACAATTATTAATTGTAGAGAATATGCTTAACCTTGGACCTACCATTCCGGCCTGCATACTGCGCATGTTAGACACGGGTTGAACTGCTCTCTGCCTCGCCTCTCGTTCTCTGCGATAACAAGAAAGATGACAATCGTTGGTCATGTTCCCATCTGCAGCGTCTATGGCTGCCCGTCATCACACTCGCCTGCAACCGGGTGCACACTCGTCTGGCACCAGGTGCACACTCGCCTGCTAACAAGGCCTACGGGCAACTCGTAACATACTGTGTAGTTGCTTCTCAGCTCGACTGCAGTTGTAGGTAAAAGAATGCTTGGTTCAATGCAGGCCACAAATGGTAATATCGTCATTAACGACAAGGTCGTCTACCCCTGTCAGGCGTGTAATCATCCGCCCCATACTGCTCCAGGGACTGCCATTAGTGAAATGTGTAGTTTTGACCCATCGCTCGACCACTTCCCCGAAGGCTGCGAGGAGGAAAGCAGTCTTATCTAACACCCTCCCCATCTCCCCATCCACCCAACCACGGCTGTACTCGAATGCATTCCATGATGCCAAACCCAACAACAACCGCAGGATGGTTTCGTGGGACGCGCCACAGCTAGGTAGACGCAGCCACGAATCCACAGCTCGGTTCTCCCGTCTGCTAGCCGAGAAATACGCGGGACCCCACGAAATACTTTCGGGACGGTGACGTTGGAAATACTCACTGAGCTAAATTAGCTCCAATGTTGGCTAGCTTTGTCTTCTGGGGTTGTCTCTGCGGTGGTGGTTTACTGGATGCTTTGTTGGAAGAAGATTGGGCTCTACTGATTGCTGCCGACCTGGATTAACGACAAGATTAGGGTTGCTTCCCTCGTTAACGTAATAAAGAAACACGTTTATTTTTTGTTGAAAGTTAAGTTACATTGGTGCAATGTTGCTTTTCCTCCAGTTTGGGAAAGACGTAGGATGGGATCTTTGTTTTCGCAGAAGAACTCCAATCCAATTGCAGTGCCTGTTATTGTAAAGGCTGTAACGTTAGGCCTATTTGTTACATTCTACCTGTATAGTTATTCCCACTAAACCGGCCTCTGTGGCCTATGGCAACTTCAAAGAGATTTACGTACACCCGTGTACTAATTTACCCTAGTTGCGAACCCTTTACGGTCGACCTGAGCTAAACACTGTATATTAGGATCACATTACCAATAACCTAAACACCGTATGATAGGATCACATTACAAATAACCTAAACACTGTATGATAGGATCACATTACCAATAACCTAAATACAATATATTATAGGATCATATTACGAATAACCTAAACACTGTATATTAGGATCACATTACCAATAACCTAAACACCGTATGTTTGTTTGGATCACATTACCAATAACCTAAACACTATGTTAGGATCACATTACCAATAACCATTACCTAAACACCGACTGTATGTTAGGTTCACATTACGATGGGTCTCGAGGCCAGGGAAGTTACAATGGCAGTGACGAATATGCCTGCGTGTATGTACTAGAGGAAACCCCCATTGACAGGTTTACACCGGACTAGCCGACACGCAACGCGACTTGCCACGGCATACGTTTCCTCGTTCAGTTAATGCCTGGGACTAACATGCACATCAGGAGAATCAAACAGTACCATATCAATTAATTTTGTCATCTTGTCGATTATTCTTTCCAGAGAACCAACCAGGACAGGTAAGTTCGGAAGATTTGGTCCGTTATCGGACAATCCTCAGAGAGGTTTCGGGCTGAGAGTAGAAGAAATGTTCACTTCCACTTCAATAAGAAAAACAAATCCAATACCACATCTGACAAGTGCCACAAACATTGCCTCCCAAACAGACCGCATTCATAACCATCCATTGTATGCAGTTTAATTTTGTTTCATCAAAGTTCTGGGCGAGGCTTACCCGGAGTTACCGATCCCTGAGGTCGTGCCGGCCTGGTGACCCTTGCAACCGTGGTCCAAACCATGGCGATGCTTGAGACAAAAGTTCAGCTTGCAGGAGTCACATACTAGAGGCATCAACTGGAGGGAAAGCAGAATTGGTAGCGATACTCCGTTTAACAAAAACCACGTTCACCTTTCAAAAGAGCGTATGGTTTTTGTGATGAGAGAAACAATGTACACACTTTTAGTATGTGTTTTGGTCGAAAAATTGAAAACATTCGACTTGGAAACTTTGAAATAGCAGCATCCATTAATTAATCTTCGGTCGGACAGAATCTGGAGACGATTGAACAATATCTAAATATTCTAAACTTGCCAAGTGTCAACCCCTTTATCGATCAGACCATGTAGGGAACGGTGGAGAGTCCAGCACCAAGTTCTAAAAAGCCTCGCAAATATTTCGAGCACCTTCAAAGCGTTTTCAAGACGTTACCAAGCCAAGTTTGTTTCAACTTTTCGGGCTAAAAATGATCCTTGAGCAGCAGGCATTCGTCGACCGATGGATGAAACCCCGTTCTAAACGTAGGTCGCCGTGGCGACGAACTGATGGCCAGATCACTGACCTCCTTTTGCTTGCATCCCTTCTTCGAGCACTTGTTGGGGAAGACCTTCCTCCCCTTGGCCGCCCTGTCCGACTGGCAGTCTCTGTCGATGTGTTCGGATACCCCGATGTCCGGTGCTTCCCCCCTGCGGCCCGGCACCGGTTGGTTGCACAGGGGGCAGACGGGGACTTGAGCGTCCTGTGCGGGGGGAGGGGAGGGGTAGGAGGAGTCAGGATTACGTGAGTTTTATCTCCAGGTCGAGGTAGTCATTCAGGTAACACAAAACGCAGTGGATATGATGCATCTAGGTACGTAATGGCTGATGCATGAACTAATATATACAAATGTTTTTTTTTTTCCTTTCATTTTCCTCTTCTTTCAAGCAACTTGAACATATACATTAAAGTTGAAAAAAACATTATGGAAACATATGGAATACACTCTTCTCCCTTGCATCGTGCTTCAGTGACACAGTTGAACGGCGAATGTTTTGTTTTCCGGAGTTATAGTTTCACTTTCGGTGATTCAAACCATGCTA
>JAODAG010185033.1:1636-14065 GCA_027574785.1 Orphnurgus asper
AGGCCTACGCTAGGGAAAGCATGATCACTCAGTGATACTACAGGACTATTAGGTTAGCATCAGTTTACGGGGAGGCAGTAAGTTCGGAGGGATGTCAATATATATGCATATTATTACTGATCCTAAATATTACACACCTGTAGCCAGTGACGCTATCCTCTCGTCAAGGAGTTCTTCTGATCTGCTAAGAATGTTTTCCAAGACGAGGGTGGTACAAGACCCTACTGGTTCCAGCCGAATGTCTACATCCCTGCCGGCACCATCGGCGGCGGCCCTCCCATCGTCGTGGTGGTCTATTATCTGCACGATACTGGAGTCCAAGTGCACCACGTCTTCTTGGCTTAAAACATTATGATCCACCAACGTTAGCCTTAACCTATTCCCTTCGGCTAATGTTCTCAGATCGATGTCGTCCCTGAATATTAGAAAGGTCTCCCGGACCTCCTGGGACGGAAGGAACGAGGCGACCTCTGTCTTCAGGGGATAATCTCCTCTGGGGATGTTCAAAACTGGGATTACTGTGCTGGAATCCTCATCATTTATCTAAACCGGAAGAGTCAAGAAGAACACTGCCTGAATAACAATGTAGGTGGTATCTTAAATTCCGTTCCTTTGAAATGGTCTTACAGGCATGAACTGTTTCTGTTAACATTGCTAAGGTGCCGTAGCAATGTTAACAGAAACAGTTCACGTCTATAAAAACATTTCAAATGAACCAGAACGATTTATTCCACCATGACACTCCCATAGTGACATATTGTACCACTTCTTTTAATGTGCAATATTGTTAATTTATGTTAAACCAGGCATCGACAATCCCCACCCCCTCCCCGATTGCCAGAGACAAGGAAAACTAAAACTGTCGGCAATGAAGTGCTTAACATGTAAAGAAATAACCATCAGCAGATAAGTAATTCTAACGTTTTACTACCAAAATACCTGATTAAACTGTTCCAACTTTACCAATGGGTGATATAATTAATAAGTCTACAATCAATTGCAACCTTTTTAAAGTAACGTGATGGGAGAAACTGGCAACCCACATGCAAAAGTATAAGAATTGCAACAAGATCAAATTTAATGTTACACTAACACATTTGCTTTTCAATTTCATTTACATGGTAGGCTAGTGTATAGTCAGCACACTGATTACTACCAGGACCAGGACCAAATAAATACTGCCCAAGAGAAAATAAACAGGTTTAGTGCCTGGGTACAAAAACACATATTTACTTTATATCTGGTCATAGGCTTTTCGTAAGTCTAGGTTAGCTATTGAACAAAATCTCGTACTTGGTTAGGCCTAGCCTACAGAGTTCAATATCGCTTTGAACAATAATACCCTATGTATACGTAAAACGACTTTGGTGCATATAACAGAACATTGTGAGTCTTGGTAGATTATTAAGGCAAAACAGGCTAGGCAAAACATAGCCACACAACATTGTTTGCAAGCAGAGGCCTAATTCAATATTTCAGAAACCAGCCAGCTGGATGGGCAGGTACCAAAAAGTAAAATTTTATAATTTGAACAGTCATGATTTTTAATAAAAACTGGAGTGCATTGTGTATAATATTTATTATTTACTACACTAGGAAGCTTTCCCCACTGTCATAGACAGACATGTACTTTATGAACTTTGAGTTTTTATATAAAAACAATCGCTTCCTTTCTCCATTGTTAGCTGGTGTTACTAGAGCAAGATTGTTATAAGGTCAAATTGTTACTGTTTGTTATATTTTTCTATACACAAACTAACACTAACATGTAAAAACAATAGGTTCAACAAGCTTACAATTTTAACTTACTTTTGACTACAAAATATTAGCAGTGGAAAATAATGCTGGTTCCAGAGCAACTCTACAGGGTTCAATTCAAACTTCAAGGGTCATTGAACTGTGTCCAGGGGAGAGGTCCAAGTGGAGGAGAAATTCAAAATTCAAGGGTCATTGAACTGTGTCGAGGGGAGGGGTCTAGTAGAGGGGTCTAGGGGAGGGGTCCAAGTGGAGGGGGATGTCCCACTCCATATTGAGAATTTGTTGTATAAGTAAAGGTTGCTGAGATCTTGTGGCACCTTTTATCAAGTATCATTACCCATAACTGGGGATTAAACGATCCCCCCATGTGACCTGCTGCTATGCTTGAAAGGATACAACTGTAGGGTATTTTAAACTCTTGCATCCATGGCTGCCCTGTTTATGGAGGCAATATTATACTCTTTGACTCTTTAACAGTTCTTCAAAGAAGGCATTGCATGCTGTTCGATATGATTGTGGAATCTGGAAGACGCCAGTGGGAGAAATCTCCACACGTAGGCCGTCAGTGGTACCCTGTTGCCAACTAAAATTCACAGCATCAGCGTGCTTGACTCACCTTTGACAGGTAGCAAGAATGTATTATAGTGGACACTGCCGAGTCTAGATCACACGCTGAATTCCCTAGTACGACGTGAACTTCTTTAAACGCGTCTAAATATTTCTGTGGAGATAAAGCATCATCGGAGTAGAACATAATTGCCGAAAGATACGCAATAAAATGGTGTTAATCAAGTCTCACCCAGTGATAGAAAAGAAGATTAACATTTTTTTTTTATTAATGTCGAAGAAAAAATTCAATGGTGATTAATAAAAAACAACCATGTACAGTAACATCATTTACAACTATGTACAGTACTGTAGCAGGCCAGAACATAGGGAATAAAAAAGTAAAAATAAGTAATTAATTAATCGAGCGAGTAGCTAAGTTAGTGGTGGGTACATGTCTTAAATATAAACTACACGGAGCGGAAACCGATGGTAATATTTTGGGAAACATGCACGGTTGAAAAACCTTTCGAACTGTCCAGACATTCATGCAGCTCACGCAAGGACAGCAGGGCAGATCGGCGTCAGCATCTTTGGGGACCATCAGTTTCTGCTCCATGCACATTATATTTAAGACAGGGCTCAGAGGAATTTTAATAAAACTGAAAACATCAAAACTTTCAGGACATTTCCCAATGGCGGCCCTGCAAGTTTCCAAAAGTATGACCTCTGTCCAATAATAAAACAAAACGAGGAAATATTTTTAAATGGTAGAACTAATGGCCCATTCTATCTTTAATCTTTAATTGGGTTTTAATTGGCTCTCATTGAAGATTTACCAATTATACTCACTAAAAGGGAACAGGATGTGACCTACCGTTTCCATTCAACTGTTGATCCTTGGCATAGAAGGGGTGCTGCTCAAGGATATCGCATGTTGCACACACACTGAGGTGTTCACGCAAAGGATAGGAGCGAGGAAAGGTAACTCATTTCCAAGCTGTTGTGTCGAGGAGACATTTGATTAAAAATTTGGTTCCATCCTTTCAAAAATGTACGGCCACACATCCCTTCATTGACCATACATGTCGGTATAGTCGCAGCCTCGCAGGGAACACAGCACGGTACTGTGGCGTACTTCGTTTGTCGCATGCATTTGAGTCGGTCAGTAGTAGTAGGAGCGGGTGCACTTTCTGCGACAAATGCTAGGGGGTCAAACCAGGTACTTTCACAGCTAGATCCAATCTACGATAGCCAGTGGATAAATACTTTACCGCCTAGATTCGGATATAGCTGATAGACTGGCTCGTTATATAACCAAGTTACAAGTCCAACTCACGAGCTAGCATGTTTCGTTGATTTGGCTCAACTACGTTAAAAATCGAACTAATTTCCAGAGCATTCAACCCAGTTTGAAAGTGCATTATCCCTTTAAATTAAATTCTTTGCCTGAGCAGCCTGCCTCCCTATAAATAATGCACCATGCACCCTTCTATAATCTAGGATAACAGCCCACCCACCACTGCAAACAGGGGCAAACCCACACTGTCTGTTTGGTTCCCTTGTTCTTTCAGCGAATATAGATAAAATAAAGTACAATTGAATGGGAGGCGTGCAAATACGACTCGATGAGGCATTTGCAAACAATCAGTGAGCAAAGGACAATCTATGAGTTAGCAAAAAAAAAAGATCTGTAGTCCAAAATAACTTGGCAGACAGCAGTCTATGCTGTAAATAAAGTTATATAGTTTCATGTAAGTTAGCTATGTAGACGACCTCAAATATAGGATACATATAACATGAGTATGTGTAAGTTGAGGGGATAAGCTAGTATCTACATACACTATATTTGAGGTATATGCTTTGTAAGACTACCTCATGTATATAGGTTTTGTATGAAGAGATAGAATCTATAGATACATGTATACACTATAATTATGTGAGATGGTCTTACATACTGTATGAAATGATGATTCATTCTGGCTTAGGACTACACGTCGAGTACATACATACAATACATAACATTATACTATAGGCTACAAGCATCCTACATCTGACAAATCTAGACATCTAGGGTACTACACATTCATTAAATGATACTAGTGCATACGACCATGTGACAAAATTCTTCAACCCTTAATTGCCAATTGCATAACATTTTGCAACATTTAGCTTGTCATTGGATGATCACTATATAGACAGGTACAGACAGCTACAACGTACCTCAATAAATGTTAGTGCCACCATAGACCCCGAGACAAAAAAAAAATTGTGCACAACGAAACTCCGGCACATTACAACATCCTGACGAAGGTCTCGTGCATTCCAAGGAGCTCAAAGCACATAAAAGAGCACATAAAAAACAATCAAGGATCATGATTACTAATTAACCACAATTAAAAGAAATAACCTTGACAACAAGTACCAGCACAATGAAGCGATTTTAAGCACGTCACAATGGATTCGTACTACTGTACAGGGTGAGGCGTGTAACATCTGCATTGGTAATGTTGATGACTAATACTCTCTCATACACAGTATATCTCTGACAGATTTGCTCTTTCAGTCTCGTTAAATTATTGCTGGACAATGAGAACCTCCCTTAAGACTTCCCTGGGTTCTGAGTAAACGACATTTGAACTATATTGCTTAATTATGCTATAATTTGCTTTATGACAATAACTTTACAATACTTTACTGTTCATTGGTAGTAGTAGAGCCATAAAATTCTGCACAATGGTGGTGCACAATATATTGAAATTTGTTTTAAAACAAAATTACATTAACTGACGACCAAGCTACAGGAAAGGTGTGCGATGAGACTCCACATTTAATAGCAATCTGAAGTTAATTTTCAAATTTATGTGGTAGGTTACTTTACACTTGAAGTATAATTACAGCAACAACAATTCCATAATTGACAGAAAATTCCATAATTGGCCATCAATTCCATTCATGAGAGTGTATCCCAACAAGTGATTTTGGGGGTTGGGCCACTCCCCCAATAATTAATTGGCCAGGCTTACTGTACCTTACCCTTATTTTAGAAATCACGCTTTTGTGAATCACCGGAAGTTAACAAAAAAAATGCCACAGAAAAATGGCCGCTTCCAAATAAAACAACTACCAAAACTAGCCAAATGACTGTTTTCGACTCTGCCTATTTCTCGGTTCATTAAGTTCAAAGTTACAATTTCACAACTTTAACACTCCTATGTCATCAATAGAATGAAATCATGAGAAAAAAGGCAATTACAAGTTATTTTGTCCTTGTATTGTGGAATGTTCTGTTTGCTATATATGGGAGAGTCTACACAGAACAATGCACAGTACACACATAGGTAATAAAGGATGGTATATGACGTCATCCAATGATGAAGTTAACACCTACAAAAGAGGTATTATACTTCATGTAACACCACTATAGGATACATACAGGAGTATGCATACATTAGGGTATAGGCTACATGTATGGTACATAGTACATTTGAAGTATACTTCATGTAAGACAACCTCGAATATAGGATACATACATAAGTATGTACAAGTATAGGCTAGTATCTACATACATATGTACTTACACTATATGTGAAGTATACTTCATGTAAGACCACTTCGAATATAGGATACATACATATGTACAACTATAGGCTAGTATCTACATACATATGTACTTACACTATACATGTGAAGTATACTTCATGTAAGACCACTTCGAATATAGGATACATACATAAGTATGTACAACTATAGGCTATTATCTACAAACATATGTACTTACACTATATGTGAAGTATACTTCATGTAAGACCACCTTGAATATAGGATACATATATTATAATAGGAATAGGCTATTATCTACATACATACATGCATACACTATACTTGAGATATACACTTCATGTAATATCACCTCAAATATAGGATACAAACATGAGTTAGGGGATAGGCTAATATCTACATGCACAATACACTATATTTTATGTCGTCATACCACTTTTGGGGGGTGTTTTTAGCATATATTGGATAATTTTGTCGCCGTTTCGCAGGATAGCATTTCTCTTGTAGATTTGACACCTGACCTGAGTAGCCGATCTGGCCGCAGCAGCGAGCTTTTCAGGTCTCACACTGATGTAAATATTGAAAACTAAAGACATGTAGAAGATCAGGAATGCATAATTCTTGTAAAACTAGGGTTTCCCCCAGTGATAATTATATTTTCTCCACCGCTTCATGAACGCCACAGGAAAATATTACCTAAAATCTATATGTACATTATTCTATTTATACGATACAATTTGCGTAAAATTATTTTCACGTCCATCACTCCACAGCGTGTAGGTGTAGTCCTTGAACAACTGCAACTACAAAAGTGAACTTGTGGGACATGCACTTACTAACTTAGGACACTTTAACGGAGAAATGAATCAAAGCTACTAATTGTTAAATCACACATTTCCCGTTTAAATAAATGTCTACAATGTTTACAAGCTATGAATAAAAAAAAGTTAAGCAGCAATCAATTCTCACGACGGAACTTGCCTGCCATGGTCATTTCCTACTGCTCATTGATGGAGAGCGTATTGATCCACGTTACAATTACCTTTATCAAGTTAGATAAAAAAAACAACTGCCATGACCTTTGGGCAACATTCATGTAACAGCCACTGTAAACTGTACTTCATTACAAGTACGGCCTGCGCAAGAATGCAGAATGACAAAATTATCATAATGCACTGCGTGTGCCAAGATTGTGCAATTACAATGGGGAGATGACATAGTTTGTGAAGTCATCAATTTTATCCACACAGTTTGACGTAGGTGCATCAGCTCTGTGCTGAAAATACTGCAGACCCCTCCCAATCCTCTTTTCATGATTATTCTGCCAAGAAAGTTGGGAGGAAATTAAGGAGGAAAGAAAAAAAATCACAATGTAACAATGGGGACTGATTCTCAGCCATGGAAAGCTAAGCTTCAACAAAAGTAGCTTGTATCATGATGCTACTCGGCAGTTTATTATGTAGCTAATGAACGACTGCAATATACGATAGCCAAACTCTCATTGGATATGTGTTTGAAATACTTGGAAGGTGATAAACCCTGTTGGATTACCTGAACATAAATAAGGGTGTTATTTGCAGAAAGAGAGAGAGATTATTTCTTCTTGTTGTTGATTTTTTTGATTGTTTTTAAAAATAAAACACACAGGCCCCTATAAATTTTATTATTAACTAATTACTATAGGAGACTATTTTGTATACAAGCAGCTTAGTCTTCATTACTTCCATAGTTTATGCATCTATACACCGGAAATACATTCATTTAAAGTAGTCCACCCAGCTAGTATTAATTGGGGATTAGGTTTATTGTATTCTATGCTGTTTGTTAGTTAGCACTTGATTCAGTGTTACCCTCTTGATAGTTTATCTCATCTACAGTACATCTACAGTCTATGGGGCTTATTGTACAGATCACACAGTGTTACAGCTCAGTTCAACCTCACATACTGTATGAGTGCATAGCAGGTCCAGTCAACAACCTCACATTTCAACTTCATTGTTTCTAGAGATTCAACACATATATAATTATGTCAGGCTCATATTAGGTACATACCAATGTAGCTACAGCCTGTTTTGGTTTCAAAATCTCTTGTAAATAGTGAAGATTATTGATGACAAGCTTTTTAAATACAGTACTTTGATTCATCTTGTCAACATGATAGTATAAAGGTAATATTTAAGGCACTTTTAATGCAGTTATTTTTTGTGTGTTGTGTGTGCAATTGTGCTACTTGTAGTCGGGTACTTGTCCAAGACCGTACAACATTTTTCTTGTTACAGACATGATGGGCTATATTTATCAAAATGCTATTCAGATGTAAACAGTCTTTGACTCTCACATCTTTGACTATCAAATTATATTGATCGAATTGATCAAATTATGAAAGGGGGAATACCCCATGTTCACTGACATGTTCATTGGTTTAACGATAACAATGTCAATTTTTTAATAAAACTGAAACTTTGACAAAAACAGAAGACTCAGTTTTTTTTTCATTATTCCAATGAAGATTTCATGATATGCTTTGCGATTCTAGTGTAATCATTAGGCTAGATATTGATTATGCACCAAGAACATTATACCATAACTATCAGTTCATTGAATTTCAGTAAAAAAAATTGAAATTTTAATCCATAATCAAGTGTATTATTTGGGTAGCCTAATTTTTGTAAAATTTTGTTGAGTTAATGCTGTAGAGGAGGCTTATCAGGGGATACTCAATGCCAAAGTTTTTAACTTTGATATAGAAAAGATGGTGCATAATCCAAACATCCTGGCGGTAAAATTTTTATCCAATGCCTAAACCTATCATATTTGAGATATTCATGGTCCAAAGTTGTCACCTCTTTCTACCAACGTGAACTTCAAGCGCACAGGGGGTGTGATATCACAGTTTTAGGGTTTTCTTTCTTTTTCAATCTTTGTTTCTTGACCTTGGATTGAATAGAGTTTCAACTAAATAACCTAGAGGGGCTGTATAATAAACGAACAATGCCTGCCTGCGGTGAATATTCATTCACGTTACGGATGCGTCTAAATCTGAGAAAACTTGAAAATGGATGTAAAGTTTTTAAAGAGAAAACGAAGCCATTACTGGCCAGCGGTGAAAAGTTCTGTGACACCACACTTGTTTGCTACAAGTTCATGTTTGATATAAAATGCAACTGTCAATATTACAAAAACGGCAAATTTTGACCAGGAATTTAACCTTCCATAAGAATGATCATACAAGATGATCTCCCCCCCCTCCCAATCTACTCACACTATTACAGAATCACTAATTACAGACAGTTTAACGTGACATATATATCGCAATTGCTACCATCACATATTAACTAAATTTTTCACCCTTGTGGTTCCTATGATTTGGGGATTTTTCATCAAAGTGAATGGATGCATCAAGAAATTTGAAATGAAATTGAAGTTTTTAATTTTAAAGCACCTGTCCACTGTAGTGTAAGATGGACCATGCTATCCCGGGAGGGAGAGGGTGCTATAAACCCCGGAGAAGAGCACCATGGTCGAGTCAGTTACCAAGAAATTGGTGAGGCAGGGTGTATAAGAGGCACTACGACGAGATGTCAGAATGAATCCCAGTTGTGTTTCGTAGACTCAAATTGTACAGCACACGGTACAGTGTACCAATATGTGCATCATACATGTCCTCATCCAGCAAGTGTCTGTCCTCCATTTCTCCATCTGAGTAGTGACAAATTAACTGTTTGGTGCACCTGTGGTGTTCGAAATTAGCGGTTGTCCCCGGTTGTCCGTAATTACTTTAATTTCCTCAGGACAACCAAATGTCAAAACAGGTTTGGGTTGCTGTGCATCCATCCTAAGGACAACCTACTCTTTTAATGCCATATATCCCCAATGGAGATTTACATCTCACATGTATTTTTGAAAAGTTCAAAGTTGACAGATCAATATTTCACTGGATAAATATTGATGAAACCTAATCTCAAATACCAAGGGACCAAATTCAAACATCCTGCCCAGTCTGGTAAATCTATGATATACCTGGAATGTCTTGAGTTGATAAACACAAAAGCAGCCATTCATAAAAATAGAAGTAAATAATTGCATTTACATCTGGGAGGTTAATGGGCTGTAGGCTATGTGAAAGATATACAGTATGACATTGACCTGTTGACATGAACAATCTCCCTTTCTTTTTACTTTTTAGAAGATGGTAAATGATAAACAAACTTAAATGTCTAAGAAATGTTTAGAATGATAGTTACAGGCAGGCAACTGTATCCTGCATAAATAGACATTTTAATACAAGAATACTGCAAGATATTTGAAAAGTCTTTCGTTATCTAGATATAAATTTAGTAAAAGTAATGTACAACCAAACTGATGGAAGGGCAACCGAACTCTGACAGGCAGACTGTCCTTCGGACAAGCTTTTATTGACTTTAAATTTATTCACTGGTGCTGACATATAGGGGTGTATGATGCACATTTCACCACTGACCTGCCTCTCTCAAGGAGTGCAAGTAACGTAATAAAAATATAAACTTCAGTTTCATCTAAGAAATAAAACATAAGTGAGGCTAGTGTTAGATTGCAAATGAAAGCACCCATTACAATCACCGTATAGAATTCAACTCCCACATTAAAGAAATAAAGGGATTTTTGCATATCATGGGTGAAATTTGTCATGATATGGAATAATGGAAGCACTGTTAATACATTGCCAATAATGTGCTGTTGTACACTTTAGTAACATCTACAATAGTCTCCATCTTGCATTCCACATTAGCTAATACTTGCTCTCTTCAGATGTCATCTTTTTGCCGCCTAAGGAATAGGGTAATGTTGCATAAATATATGCAGTCCGATAGAAATAGGATTGGGGTCGGGAAGCTGGTCATTTTGGCACGATTGGTGCCATATGGTATATGCTGTCGTTATTTGGTTTTATTTGGTTCTTTCATGGGTGGGTTTTCTTAACCAGTGATATTAAGGGATACATGAAAAAAGGGCATTTGACGATGCAAAAGGGATTTCAATCTTCAGGAAATGTTACTTCTTCGTTACGGTGATACCAAGCAGATTGTTGTATTGTGTGATGCTTCGAAGTAGGGAACTATCTGCTATCATAGCTCATGTCTTGAAAAAGGGTCAGAGATGCCATTCACCTGTGCCTAATGTACTGTACAATCAGATGAAAGAAATTACAGTATGGTAGAAAAGGAAGGGGCTTGGCTTGTGTGTTTGCATCACTAAGTACCATCAATTTATATATCGGTACATCAGACTGGTATCTGACCCCTACTTGAATCGTCCAATGAAATGAAAAAAAAGGCATACCATCCTATACGGCTTCAGGCCGTATTCAGCGTTGGGGAGTCGACCGATGCTGCATATGATTATGAATGAATTTCGGAGAAGTTCATCTAGTCTATAGAGCTAATGCACTTGCGTTACCTCCCATTGCATGTGTACTCCGGGAAGTAGTATTGTTGATAGAAATCATCAAGCAATAAGCTATTCTCAGTAAATATTAAAACTTTGGACAAATACCTATCCTGTGAAAGCGTGATTGCATTCGGACACATTGTCAAGTTCTTACGAACCTGTTGGGGCAAATTAAACTTTAGTAAAACGAGTTTATGCTAGAAATAATGATGAGTTAAGCAGTCATGATGGATATATATATATATTGTCAGGGTCAACTGTACAGGATGGAACTTAGGCTGAATTTAAAGCTGCAATTGATGCAAACAAGTACAGGCTATGAACAAATAGAGATCATGTCTTGCAAATTTCTTTTTGCACACAGCCAACCTTTACTGATACCAGTGCTAGTATTAAATTAGTTCTGTACTGCTACTAAGTACTACTACTAGTAGTAGTGGTACTAGTAGTATTAGTAACTTCTAAACAACTGTGTTAAGGTTAAGAAATGAAGAACAAAATCCAACAAACAAAAGACAAAATAAATTTGTGAATAAGTCCTACTGTACTGTGTGAGTGTACGTAACTTTTAATTTGTAAGCCTAACCAGGGAGAACAGGCATTTTCTTAGACAAAACCATTACCCAATCAATTCGTCATAATTCATACTCCACCCAGATGTTGTTCAACTTAAGCCTAGCCGGTTGCCCATAACAAATGGAAAGCAACGGGCCACAAAAACCAGCAAACTAGTTAAAAAGTGCCGGCAAATTTGTGAATTACGGGTCCTACTGTACACCGTGACTTCAATGTGTAATCAGCCTAATCAGAGAAAATAACCATTTCCTTAGACCGTAAACCTAAACAAATTCACCCAATCATTCACCATTATACTCTCCACCCAGTATGAACAGTTAGTTCAACTTAGTAGCCTAAGCTGCCGGTTGCCCATATTAACTCGACGTGTTATAGAAAGGCCTTAACTGCCAACGAACGGTAGGCGGCTCTCTCTCTCCGGTGGGGGCACCCACACGTACGTGCCGCTAAGTTCCCTCCCCCCTCCCACAAGTAATTAAACAAATTTAATAACAATTTATGGAATACTTTTTAAAACTCTTAATTGATGCTGTATACTTTAAATTTTCAAGGAAATGCAAT